>JAULBX010026719.1:0-44486 GCA_032358255.1 Heterotrichella gracilis
TCACTAAAGCTTCCTTACACCTTTTTACTAATACTGTTCAAAGTGACCTCAATGATGATGCACATGTGTTAACATCCAAACTGCAGGACGCAATCGCTGCGGCCACAACAGACACCCCCCCAACCCCTGCCGAATTTACCGCACTCTTGACTGATTGCACTTCACTCCTTCACCGTGCCTTTAACCTAGCTTTCACTGTGCTTCCCACCAAACAAACGGGCAAAAAACCCCACCCACCTCCCCGTAAAGCGGGCTTCCTTCCCCGCACTTTGGCCCGCTCTTATCACCACCATCGTGACAACATTTATGCTGCACGCGCCATGTTGCGCTTACTCCACAAATATGATTTAATTGACTCTGTCAACCCTACTCTTTATCACGAATTCCTGCACCACCCTTATGTTCAACACCTCCACAACCAGCCCCACATTACTGTGCCACTTCCCCCCACCCATCTTCCACACCTGGACCTCCTTTGCACCTATCGTGCACACCTCAGATCCGTACTCACAACCCATCAAAAGGCCGTCTGTAGGTTGTACCACGAACACCGCACCAACCTCCAACATCGTGATGCCACACGCTTCCAGACACTTTGGGCCACATGCCAAAAACATGCCAACAGGATCATCTTTGGAAACACCAGCAATAATACAGGTCCAGGCGCATGGGTGGAGGGGCTGGCGAGGGAGGGGCAGGCTCTGTGCGTGCATGCGGCCTGGGAGCGTCCCCTGTGTGGCCCTGGAGGGTGCGCTGCCAGTCAGGGGGCAGGTGGAGCGCGCGTGACTGCAGCAGCATGGCGGCGTGGCCGGCCAGGTGCAGGCGCATGGGTGGAGGGGCTGGGGAGCGAGGGGCAGGCTCTGTGCGTGCATGCGGCCTGGGAGCGTCCCCTGTGTGGCCCTGGAGGGCGCGCTGCCAGTCAGGTTTTTTTTTGGGTGTCCACGTTACAGCCAGGTGGTCCTTTGGCTGGAAGCGTTTTGTGGACACCTTCACAAAAAAACAAAAAACCCTTGTGGCCTGTCCTGTACGGGATGGGTGGCACTCGGATTTTTTCTTCTTTTTTTTCCCTTCGTTTTTGCCTCGCCAAAGGCGTGCACTCGGTAGCCATCGGATCCAGCTTGGCTGAACGGGCGCTGGATATGACAGAGCCTTCACCCTGCCAGTGGGGGGCAGGGGAGGCAGCAGCGCCACACCGCATGGCACCTACCCGCGCCCCCACCAGGGCCCTGCCCCTTTCCCCATTCGTAAGAATCATTCTTAAGCCATTATGGCTTTAACGCGATAGATAAAAAAACAAAAAAAATTGGGAAATTGAATCTGGGATCAGTTGACTTTGACGCCACCCCGGCTTGGCCTTGCCCCGGGTGCCCTTGTTAATTTGGCGCCGCGAAAAAAAAAAAAAAAAAAAAGGGAAGACTTTGAGGCACCGTTCTTTTTTTTTGTTTTTGTTTCTTTTGCGGCGCCAAAGTTGAGGCCACCGTTCTGGTCCAGCCATTGGATAGCTTCTATGCTTAAGTGCCACCGCCATGCCATGAAGTTCAAACTATAGGCTATGTCCTTTGTGGCACACCCTGCGCAGCAGCCCACCGGTTCAGCCAGCACACAAAAACCGCGCCGCGCTAGCTGAATACAGAGCACAATCACGGCAGGTTATGGAAGGGCCCAGAGCATAACCAGCCATGAGCAGACACAAAGACACATGGATATATTTCTTGGGTCGGTTTAACCTTATGTAAAGTCTACATAAAACATCTATAGCCACAATTCACAACACTCATAACAGGGCCTTTCAACAATACAGCGGCGCTTCTCTGTCACTCAAGAAACGGTGGTGGCACAATGGTGTTCACTACACTACACAAAACACAGTACCAAAAAGAGAGGGCTGTGGCACCACATACCCAATACACTTAGTGGTACATCATAATAACGAAGCAATTCCTAAGCAACGACTGAAATGTGGCACATTATTCTCAAATCTACAGGAAACAACACTATTTTTGTTCAATGCCCCCTCGCCACGTCAGCCCAGCCTAATAATTCACGCCGCACCCGTCCCCGCTTTACCACCGCCAGCTCGTACTTTGCTCCCCGTGACTCGTACACTGACAGACATTAATCGGGGCTATGCTTAGGTGCTATGCCCTTGTTACCCACGCCATGTTCCACTGGTTGCTGCCCGGCTTGTCTGTGTTTTTCAACATTGCTGGTTGTGGTTTGCCGCCGTGTGTGGGGGCGTTCTGTTTCTTTCTTTCTTTCTTTCAATGAAGTTCAAAAGCATGAAGCACCTACTATTTATCATCCGCAACTGCCACCATGTTCGGGCCCGGCCAAGCCTTGTGAGTGCAGTGACTGGCATTGCCAAGTTGACTGGCAAGTTGACTCAAATCTAGTCAATTGTAATCACTGGCATGGCATGTGACATCATTACAATGGCATGAGGACACGTAACAATCAGTCTGCACAGAGCCTCTCATGATGATGCCATCATATCAGCTTTGACACAAGCTGTACATGACGCGCACAGTACTGTGGCACCTTGTTGCCCACGCCATGTTCCAATGGACCATCTAGCTAGTTTGGTTGCTGCCCGGCCTGTCTGTTTTGGTGACACGTATTTCAACATTGCTGATTGTGGTGTGCCGCCATGTGGGGGGCGTTTTGTTTCTTTCTTTCTTTCTTCCACATGAGCTCCGCCCAATGACCGATAGTTGCCACTACCGTATGTACTCTTATCTAAGGCGTTGTAGATAATGAGGCCACAACACAAGCGAATTTTGTATTCCTGGTAAGAATTACACCTTCAAATATTACGTGCTTCAACATGATGAAAGTTGTAGAGACAACTACTGACCATCGTATGATACCCTAAACCTCAAAGCAATAATCGTTGCACACCTGACACCAAAGTTGCTGGCAGGACCTGCCGATTTGCAAAGTTTCCAACCACAAGGCTCACTACGACACGCTTAGGCTGGTCAACAATGTTGTTGCATACATCAAAGTTGAGGAGCAATTTGTTAAGTGCTATGTACAAAGTCAACACCCTTCTGGATGGAGTCCTTGAGCTCCGGCAACAACGCCTTCAACCCCTCGCTCTCATAAGCGCTCAGCTCGCCCAAACCAAGAACCTCTTCAGCACCTGCATAGTGACACAAGGATGTTTGGACATAAGCACATACTTGCCCCCTGCCACCGATGAGTACTGTTCAGCACCAGTGCAAGGTTGTCTCTGCAGCTTACCTTCTCTGCCCAACCTCACTTTCGAGGCAAAATATGGCAGCTCTGTCATCTCAGACTGCACATATGCGCACTCCACCACGTTTGGCTCGCCGTCCAAACCGCGCAGGCATGCATCTGCAAACAGAGCCGCGGCATACGCCATGGACAGGGTGGCGGAACCCTGCAGAACAGATCCTTGTTGAGTGGCACAGGAAGTTACAGGGAGAGTGCAGCTGTTACAGGGCTGCTACACCACCCAAAAGAGCAATGCAAAAACCAAGCATCCCCCGCTTACCTTGCCAGCCTTTGCCTGTACCACCTCTGTGCCGCCATCTTGTGTGCGCTTGGTCAACGCATCAATGTCCTCAGCAGACAGCTTCTGGGGGGGGGTGGCCTGGGAGAACAGCGGCAGGATGGTGACACCCGCGTGGCCGCCCACCACTGGCACATCGACGTCCGCCACATCAACACCGGCCTTCTCAGCATAGAAGGTCTTTGCCCTCACCTGCATGCAATGCACCCAGGAGGTCAGTGCGGCTGCCCCTCCAAGACAACAGCCCACAAAGCTGCGGACACTGTCTAAAGGTGCACACGGGTTGGGCGCCAACTGCAAACGCACCACGTCAAGAGTAGTGACACCCAGCAGCTTTTTTGGGTCATACACGCCCTTCCTCTTCAGGATCTCAGCTGCGATTGGCACAGTGGAGTTGACAGGGTTGGAGATGATATTGATGAGAGCCTGCGAGAAACAAGCTGTTTCGTTACAAAAAGTGAAGCATAAGAAGTGATTACAGCGCGCGAAGCAGACAAGTTCTCACTGCGCATGGGAACTGAGGAAGCCAGCGCCACCAGTTGCTGCTCACCTTGGGGCAAGCATCTGCCACAGCCTCCACCAGCCCAGCCACAATGCCTGCGTTGATCTGCAACCGTGGGAACCAGTCAAACCCTCCTTCAAATACCAGCGTGATAGCTGGACAAGTGCAGTGCGCTAGGTTGCCCTGCCAGTGACATATGCTCACCTTGAACAGGTCATCACGTGTCATGCCTGGCTTGCGAGGCACTCCGGCAGGGATAATCACCACATCGGCGTCCTTGAGAGCCTCACGCAGCTGATCCTCGCCTGCGTAACCCTATGCATAGGGGGGCACGTTGTGTTGGCGTGTAGGCAAGCGGTGCAATGTAGCCAGTCGAAGGGTATGCATCAGTGAGCCCCCTACCTTGACCTGGGCCCTGGAGTTGATGTGGCTCACATCCGCGGCCACGCCAGGGGTGCCGGCAATATCGTACAGGGAGAGGTACTTCACATAGGGGGAGATCTGTGGCACACGAGGGGGTTTGGTATCACGAACATTGGCGAACAAAAGAGTAACAATGCATGAATAACAGTGCATCACCTTCATCAGCAAGGAAAGCGGCTGCCCAATGCCACCCGCTGCGCCCAGGATGGCAACTTTCCTGTCCACACCACCACTGCTGTAGCTGCGGCCATAAGAGAATGCAGCCGTTGCTGCACGGCGCAAGGTATTCATGGTTGAGCACAGAATTGAGCAAGCAAGTGGGCGATTGGCGACAGGAATAGTTGGAGGGATACACTTGGGTCCTGACTACTTGCAAAGAGGTGCTTTTCTCGCAAACATACTCCCAAAATGTTTATGACCAAAAATGCTCTTGGCGGCTTATCCGCGGCCGATAAGCGGCCCGCCGGCAAGACCGCATTCCGACATCCCACACCAAGACCCTTGGCACTCGATTGAGCAGATACAGGTTTAAGCTGGACAAGACAAGGCGTACCGGCAGCAGACTGTGTGGGCGCACATTGCCCTGTCCGACACCTTGCCCTGTCCTTCGAACCATTGTGGCCTCAGGGATGACTGCAGACGCGCGCAACCCTTTAGCACTACTGGATCCTGGCGAATGGCTCATAGTAGGGGAGGGAAACGCCAACGCAGTGTTCTCATACTCAGGAGCGCTGGAACAACTGGTAAGTCAACGACAACTTGCATGCATGCATGTTTATTTTTGCATGCGCACGTTCACACATCCACGCTCAGACGTGGCACCCAAAGCGAAAGGTTGCACTGCGTCCTTCAATACATTTGGACCAGGCAGTATTTTTGTCTGCCTTTGGATTGTGGAGCGACAAACCTTGCAAAAGGTGAATATGCATGCATGCTGCTTAGTTTGATTCCAACCGTGAAAACTTCGTCCAGAAAGGAAAGGTGATGCGTTTGCGAAAGGTGTCTTCAGACCACTGCCATCGCACTGCGCCTCCGGCTGCGCTGGAGGCACGGCTGTGGTGTCCCAGAGAGGAGGGGAGTGGGTCCATACCAGACCTGGAGTTCCTTGCAACGTGGGTGGCACCCCTGCTCGGCGCTCACAACATACCGCCAAAGGTATTGCAACCGCTGCCCATCAATGGCGGGGAGCTGTGCGGAGACAACATGCGGTTGGCCGAGTAATGGTCCAAAACTTTGTACAAGCGTGCATTTGCAGAGGAGTGCAGGTCTTGCAGTCCCAGTTGCAGTTGCAGTTCCGGTGCTGTCTGAGCATGCAGGTCCAGTGCAGTGCTGTCAAAGCATCGATTCTTTAATGTCCCACCGCGTCCCACCGTGCAGGTCGAATTTCCAATAACACAGAGTTTGGCGGGGCAGCTTAGTACGCAGCTCACTCGGCCAGGCAGCCAGCTGCTGGGGGGCAAGGGGCTGTTGATGGACAACCTGATGCTGATGCACAGCGTCACGCCAGGCTTCCCATGTGTGTGTGTAGAGATCAAGCCCAAGAGTGGCATGCTGGTCAGCTCACAAGCAATTGCACCCACGCATGCTTTGAAGCAGCGGGTCATCCGTTACCAGCTGCACCAGGTGCTCAAGGCGCACCAGGTATGCAGGGGCCAGTCACCCAACCCCACCCCCTGCATTATATACCATGCATCCAGGGGCCATTCACCCACCCCCACCAGGTATTCAGGGGCCATGCACCCGCCCCCATCCCCTGATTATATACCATGCATATAAGTGAGCAACAACTGTTATCGCAGCCATCTCAATAACTTGGTGAAGGGCAAAAAATGTATTCCACGTAACAGGACAGGGTTGCATAGCATGTTCATCGCTCAAGGCAAAGCCTAACCTCCTACTCCGGTTCCAGTCGGGAAGCAAACCTTCAGGTGTACCACGTGGTGTGCATGGCATGTGCAGCACCACCCCGTTGGGCACCAAAGTGTGTTCTGCTTTGCAGGGCTGTGTGCGCAGCGGCAGCCGGTACGACCCGCAGGACCTGTTTTCCGGCAATGTGCAGCGCCTTGAGCTGGCGGTGAGGGCGCTCCTGGAAAACCCGCAGAACAACCTCAGGTTGTTTGTGGACGGCGACAGACTGCACGATATATCTGGGTGTTGGAAGCATGAAAAGCTTGGCAGGGCGCTGGGTGGGATCCATCAGGATGGGGCGGAGGAGGTGCTTGCGGGCCTGGTGGTGCGGGTGCTGCAGGCCACAGGTGTGCTGCTCAAAAATGTAGAGGTGGCAGACCACATGGAAGCTCCATGTGCAGCTGCGACGTGCAAGTCTAGCAGTCAGTGCACAGCCAGTGACGGGCGCATGGTGTGGTTCTTGCTTTCCACCAGGCGCGCCTGTTGTTTTTCTGAAGCTGACTCACCCTCGTGCAGATGTTCTCCAGCGGCTCCAAGCAATGCAAGCGCTGGATGTGCATGACATTGAGGGCGTCCATCTGCTGCTGGACAGGCTGACTAGCCATCCAGGAACCAGTAGCAGCAGTGGCACACAGGGAGCCAAGGGGGAGCACCAGGTGGATAGTGCCCCGCTACCATGCCAACAGTGCACAGGCTTGGCTAAGCTGCTGCCACCCGGAGTGGGGTTGGGTGATGAGGGTGCACACGCCTGTGTGGCTGAGCACAGTGGGGGGCCTGGCAGTGGCTTTTGCTGCAGCGTTGTCAGCGACTTGCAGAGGTACAGGCACATGCGGAGACGTTGTGGCAATGTCGGTGGATGACATACCATCCAGTACCACCCCACACATCTGTTCCTGGCAGAAAGGACAGCCATTGATCGCATTACCACTACAGCTGCTTGAGTGTGTGCAGACAGTACTCTCATGATTTGGGTTGGTTGTATCCACCGGCGAGGGTGGCACTTGATTTTGTTTCTGCCCAATGCAGGGCCAACTACAGGGAGTGTACATTGCAGCATGCAACAGCAATCAGGAAGCTGATGGACATGCCTGAGCCAGATGCCCTGCAGGCTGTCAGAAATTACCTTCTGGCCTGCACCGCCAAGGACTGCAGCATTATGATAACACTGCAGAAAGTGCCACAGCCCGGGCAGGCTTCGGATACTGTGCGCATGGTGCAGCATCCAACGGATGGAAGTCCCTATGCTTGTCAAGTACGTATCAAGTATGCATGCACTATCAGCATTCTCCTGTAGCTTTTGCTGGTTTCATTCTGCTTGCTTGCCGCCATGCACATGTTATACCCCCGCCAAAGGTATGTGCTCGTTGCAGCTAGAGTACAAAAAGCATGCAAGCGTGCGTGCATTTATCATGTGGTTCGTGGTGTCAATGCATGGGTGCATACACCATTACATACTTGCATGCCATGCTTCTGAATGACAAATGGCCTGATTGAAAAATGGCCCCGATTATGGCCATTTTTAATCCCCGACTTTGGAGAAGTCTATATTAATTATATTCTAATCATCTGATCAAAACATGATTAAAATATATATATCTGAATTTACATTGCCCACGCCTTATTCTGCAGGTTGCAGTGGTAGACTTGGACCGAAAGCCCCTGGCCAAGGTGAATCAGCACTTTGCCCTTGATCAACAAATTGTACACCATGTCATTCGGCAGCAGATCGATGGATACATGGCAAGCTTGGCGGACGGTTGACGGCTGTGTTGTTGCATACACCTGGGCCGCGTTGTTACCCAAACTTTCAGTATTTTTTGTCATTACATTTTCAAGTTTAAAGCTTGCAATTTTGATCAGATCTGACAGGCTGTCCCCTGAGCAGTCTGTCCCTTGCCTCGAGGTACATTGTGTCGGCTTGTGACGTATCTAGCACATGCCATGTGGCAAATTGAATTGGCAGTTACACATCTAGGACCACTGCAATAGGGGGCACTTCAACATGCACTGCGCATCAAGACTTAATTACAACATAAAAGCTCTAAGTCAGAGAAAATTATAAACCTGCCATCATAACGTTTGTGTGTACAATAGTCTACATTAGATAATTGCTGCTGTCACTTCTGGTAAACACAGGGTGGCCCATCAGGAATACCCATTGTAAAGTACTAGGATATTGAATAACGATTTCATCATCCTGATCATTTGGAAGTAATGTCGCAGTATATTGACAATGTGTCCTTGATATCCTTAAAAGCTTGCCGAGACTAATGACATGGGGCCGCTACCAGGACACAACATACTCAGTAGGGCCTTTACCAACATGCAATAACATTGGATCGAACAGGTCACAACCTTATCAGCCTGAGAGTCAAAGTCCCGATAACTCCAGTCATTTTTTGTACGCCAGGGTGATGCCATCTGAGTTGCTCAGCATGCAAATTTCGACGCGAGCATCAGCTGCAATCCTGTCGTTCACGGCCCGAATGGAAATCGTACTGTCCTGCTGCTGGCGTGGGTCAGCAGCCCTGCATAGCATATAAGGCGCATCAGTAAATGCTCACATGCTGTGCATTAGGGCAAGACATCCAGCGCCTGTGGAGCCAACCTAGGTTGGGTCTGGCTGCAGGCAGCTAACAATCCCCGCTTGCAACAGCAATATATCAACAATTCTATCAAGTTGAAAACCCATGATGAGTATGGGTTGACTTTGATGCATGCATGAATCACTCTCACGCTTTTTTCTTCGACGCCCACTTACTTGCCAAACCACAGTACATTATCCATCACCACCAGCCCCCCCGGCCTCAGCAGTTTGATCAGCAGCTCGTAGTAGGCCAAGTAGTTCTCCTTGTCTGCGTCGATGAAGCCCAGGTCAAAGGTGCCTCCCTGGCCACCCTCAAGCAGCTGGTTGAGGGTGTCCAGTGCGGGCCCAATGCGCAGGTCGATGCGGTCAGCCACGCCTGCCTTGTGCCAGTAGGGCTTGCCCACGCTCGCAAACTCATCGCTCACGTCGCACGCAATGAGCTTGCCATCCTTCGGCAGTGCCAGCGCCATGCCCAGTGTTGTGTAGCCTGCAATGGTTGCCAATGGGATACGGGTGCTTTCATGATAGGCAATGCCATGCGGGGCACTTGGCACATGCTGGTGCCATGAGCCAGGCTACTAGGTCGTGCCTAGTGTGCGAGACAGCGCATGGGCATGCTAAGGGTTCAAACTCGTGTTCACGCGGGACATCAGCCGTGCAATGGGCTCATCCCCGCAGCGCCCTCCTTGCCTGCCCTCCTGCGCACCTGTGAACACGCCCACCTCGATCACCTTCTTGGCCTGGGTCAGGCGCAGGCACATCTGTAGGATGGCTATGGAGTCAGGGGGTGACATCATGAGGCTGCGAGGACCCTGCTGCTCCAGCGTCGCCTGCAGGGAGCAGGGACTACTGCTGAGCCTTGCCCAACAAGTAAAAGTGAATGCTTGCAGCAGTGCACCCATCTGAAGTATGGTTTTGCCTGCTGTATGCCAGGCTGTGAGTATTTGCAGCGGTACACCCACCTAGGGGGGATCCTTGCTGCTGTATGCCAGGCTGTATGCCAAAGGCCAGCACATTATCATGCCAACTGTGACGTGACCAGCTTACCTACGGTATGTGGTACGCGCTCGAGTATCTTTTAGTTGTTGAATTTTGCATGCCTAACGTACATTCATATGCTTGAGAAAGTTTAGCCCCACTATTTCCCTGCCTGCCCCCTGCCCCTACCGCGTGCAGCTCCTTCAGCTCCTGCGTGAGGCGCGTGCCCTTCTCAACCAAGTAGGCATGGCTGCGGGCCTCGCCGCCACTGCTGTACTTGGCAGACTGGAGAGCTGTGGGAACGGGTTTGCCTGCCAGAAGAGTGGGGATGGGGTGGCTCACAGACCAAATCCTTTGGGTGTGACACAAGGGTGGGCGGGCCACTGCCTTGTTCACTGCGATGGCCGCAATTGGGTGTGACTGGTGCATGCCTTGCCTTGCAAAATGGAACTTGCCTTTCAGTATCTGGACCCCAACCCTGTACAGCGTGTTGGCTGCTGTGGAGGTGAGCAGGGCGCCCAAAGCAAGCCCTCCAGTAAAAATGAGGGCATCCCTGGAGTTGACCATCGCTTCAGGTCTGCTTGGAGGAGGATTGGATTGATAGGAGGTTCAGAAGGCTTAGGTAGCTGTGCACTCGAAATATTGCTTACTATTTTTTCAACCGGCGTCCTTCTGCTGAGGTTGCGGGGCAGGAGAAAAATAGTGCTAGATAAAAGACTAAGGTGCATCGATGGCATTCACAGATGTGGTTTCAGGCACGCATGGCAACAGGCGATGTATATAGTCTTTTATCCGCGATGCAGCACGTTTGCTGGGTTATTTCCCGGTTGCTCAGGGTTATGGTCACGAATATAGCTTCCGAGACAGCTACGACACCAGGTTCTCCAGCGGCAGTGTCCAGTGGCACCAGGCCCTGAGTGCCTTGCAGTATCAGTAGGGTAGGCCACCACTAACCTCGTGCTCGCTGTAAGTGCTCTCTTTGGAATGTGTCAGGTACTCGACAAGGTCTCCACCCACCCAAGTGTACACGATATATATTGATGCATGCTTTTTCTGGGCAATTTATGCATGCATGCAAAACGCAGGCTCTGGCCATATGCTTGTGCACCGACTTCACCTAGAATTCATGCTCCAAAACACGTTGGAAAATGATAACTTGCCACTGCGAGTTCATATCCTTGCCACTCGCGAATAAGTCACCCTAACGTCAGTTAAATCAAGGCGGTATGGAACCACAGTGGACGTTATATAACAGCTGTCAGTCGTGTGCCAGGGATGTTGAAAAATTTGTACCTAGTAGCTGATCAGTGATAACTGACTGCAACCCCGATGGTGATACACCACAAGAGCCCGATCCTATTGTTGCGGCACCGCTGGGTGTGAGGAGGCATGTCCGGGGTGCAGCAGCTGTCAGCATCAACTTCTGAGCACTTCTACCAGGCACAGTCAACCTGTAAGTCAGCACCAGGCACGCATCATGTCCTCCCTGCTCAACGTGTACATAAGGGAACAATACACGCCATTTGCAATATGCATGCATATAGTCGGATATTGCCGCTGCCATTCGCCATTTTAGTTGCTTCACGACTCCCAGCGTTGGTTAGCTTGCACAGATGAGGAGTACATAATTTAGGGTTGCTAATAACAGTGGGCCCGTGTCCACGCAGTGGGTCCCAGTATCCTGGCGCTGTCCGACCCTGTGCTTGCCAGCTGCCGGCGCTTCAGCTACCGCCAGCTCACACAGGCAACCGACAACTTCAGGAAGGAGAATGAGGTTGGTGAGGGGGGTTTTGGCAAGGTGTACAAGGGCTGGCTGACGGATGGCACCAAGGTGGCAATCAAGCGGCTGGACCGGTCGGGCATGCAGGTGAGCAGCTGGTACAGCACCAACCCCATGAATTGTGTGGCAATTGCATTCTACGTTAGCCTCGTCCATGTCTGCATTGCAGAGTGTCAATTGGCACATTGGCGTCGCATACTGCTAAGTGAAGACGTGCCCAGATGTGCGTCGTTATTGCCCACTTGTTTCCCTGGACATTACGATTGTTGACACGCACGTTAGTTGCTGCAATCCATCATGGGCACATCCACAACGTACGCTCCCTGCAAATTCTGCCCACATCCCCTTGCAGGGTGACAAAGAGTTCCTGGTTGAGATTGGCACCCTTGCCCGCCTCAGTCACCGGCATCTGCTGCCTGTGCTGGGCCTGTGCATAGAGGACGAGCAGCGCCTGTGCGTGTTCCCATTCATAGAGCGGGGGACGCTGCGTGGCTGCCTGGACGATGTCAAGCACCCGCTGCCATGGGACGTGAGGTGGGTGGTGGGGCAGAGGGCATGAATGGCTGCATGGAGAGGGTCGGAAGGGACGGCATCCTGCCAATGGTATCATGCACACAATGTGCCTAGGGCAGTCAGGCTCCCAACATCGCTGCTAACGCCATTCCTGCCTGTCTTGGCTGCATGGATTTTAGCTTCGCTGCTCACACACCACCGCCGCACGCGCAGGGTGCGCATCATCCACGACGCCGCCCGCGCCCTGTCTTACCTGCACCAAGGCGCGTGCCCACCCGTCATACACCGCGACTTCAAGTCTTCAAACATACTCATCACCCATGGCTATCGTGCGCTGTTGGCGGATTTTGGCTTGGCGCGCTACCTGGCCAACCCCAACCAGGTGCAGTCTATGTGCACTGGGCTGCAAGTGTAGAATACACCTAGCAAGGTCACATGAAAGGCTGGCCTCACAATTATAATTCCTTGACAGCATCTCTCACATCAGGATCAGGGATCAAATTTGTGGCGGTGTGCGTCAGCAGCAACATGCAAAAGCCCTTCTGATTATCATTTACACACATCATTGCTGACTAGAAATATTCCATTGCCGCCTAGCAATCCATTGAGGACGCTGAGTCTCTTGAGACCGCCGGCCTGCTTGGCCTGTCGGCCTACACTGCGCCCGAATACCTTGACAAAGGGGTGCTCACAGCCAAATTTGATGTCTACTCCTTCGGGGTGGTGCTGCTGGAGGTGATCACAGGTGCGGACCCAGGCATGCCATGTCGTGGGGGTTGGCGCACATGCGTGCACGCATGCACACGGCAAGATAGCACATTTGCCATACTGAGCTTTGTCTCGGCCATATGCAAGTGGATGCAATGCATGCCATGCCGCGCCCATTTCGCCTCACCGCTGCTCTGCCACTCCTTTCCAGGCCAGAACCCCATCGACCCCAAGCGCTGGAAGAGCCAGGTGCGGCTGGTGGACTGGCTGCGGCCCCAGCTGCTGCATGTGGAGCAGGTGGTGGGCTCGGTGGACCCGGCGCTGCCACCTGGCAGCGTGCCGGTGCCTGAGCTGGCGATGCTGGCGGAGATTGCCTATGCGTGCCTGGACCTTAACCCAACACGCAGGTGACTTGGCTTGCCATTTACTGTGGGAGTTTCACTGCCATGCGGCTAACACACTGTGGCTGCCATACCTGGGTACTGCGTATCGCATTAAATCAGTCACTTCGCTATGAGAGGCGCTTTCTGAGGTTCAATTTCCCTGCGCAGGCCAGCCATGTGTGACGTGCTTGCGCTGGTGGAGTCAATGAGCACATGCAACCAGGATGCGCCACCTGCCCCCACCACACAGCCACAACCGCCGCCACCGCAGCAGCCACCTCCTCCGGCACCCCAGCCAGTGGTTGCTGACTTGATTGACATGGGGGACAGCCCAGTGGCGGCAGTGCGGAGTGCAAGCGGGGCATGGGATGCGGCCAGTGGGGCCAGTTGGCGGGACCCGCAGGGGGGCGTGGCCAGCACATCAGGTCGGGAGGCAGGCAGCAGCAGTTGGTGGGGCAATGCAAACCAGCCGGGCCCATTGCAGCGTGGCACCTTGAGCTTTGTGGAGCAGGGGCAGCGGCACGCGGTGCCACAGAGCAGTGGTTGGGTGCAGGCGCACAGCACAGGCACGCAAGGCGACGTGCCTGCCAGCAATGCCGGGCATGCAAACAGCATGCACAGTGCAGCTGCAATGGCTGGGCAATCACGCGCTGAGCAGCCGCCAGTGTCATCAGGCAATGGGGTTGCAGCTGCTCGCAGTGAAGCGGTGCACAGTGCGGCAGGTGTGGCAGCAGCTGTGGGGGGTCTGCATGACTTGAGCCTGCGGCAGACTGAGGTACTGAGCAGGTCCAGCACCACCACCACCACCACTACCACCGCCAGAGCCATGCCCATAGGCAGCAGTGAGGAAAGACAGCAGCAACCACCATACCGCGGCAACCCGTTTGCCAGCAGCGGCAACCCATTCGGCGGCGAAGTCCCACGACAACCTGTATTGGCATCGAGCCCACCTAGGGTACCCATCGCCCCTGCAGCACCTGTAGCGACGCAGCGTGTTGGGTCTGGCCCTACTAAGCTGTGTGCGTGGAGCACTGAGGCTTCTGTGCCTAATCTCAGCACTGCAAGCACAGCCAGCAGTTCAACTAGTGGCAGCGGGCGGATGGGTGGCAGCAGCGCAACATACGACATGGCGCCCGGAGTTACACAGGGGCCTGCACCGGATTGGTTTGCAGATTGGGGCAACGCTGATGCTACGTTGGATGAGTTTGAGACGTTGGTGGGCCCAGCACCGGCAGGGTCTGCAGCTGCTCCAACCGCTGCACCAGCCAGCGTGGACGAGTTCAATACCCTAGTCGCCATCACGCCTGCTCAGCGCCATGCGGCCAGCCCGCAGATCCACAACCACATTGAGCCAACGCAACAACAGCATGGCAAGCAGACGCAACAGGTGTCACCCTCCCCGCCCACAGTGATCGCCGCCATAGCTCGTTACACCCATCAACCAGTGCAGCCATGGGAGGAGGAGTCGCCAAAGTCTGCAACTGCGCCCTCCTCGCCTGCACCTCCCCCGCCCCACCACACACACCTGGTGGTTCCTGTGTGGAGCCCCTGTGTAGAAGAACAGCCCGCCCAGGCTTCACGCGGTGTACGGGGCTTGTTTGGGATCAAGTCCAAGGGAGGCGCAGTCACGACAGGCGCATCTGGCAGTGGCGGCGTGTGCCTGGTGTGCGCTGAGTTCCCTGTGGCGCGCACCGCCTTGCCGTGCAGGCATGAATTCATGTGCGAGCGCTGCGCGCAGGTGCTGCAGGGTAGGCTGTGCACGTGTCCCATATGCAATGGAAACGTGCAAGGGATTGAGTGAGTTTTTTGTATGCATGCGTTTGCACCGGATGATAGAGCCGCGAATGGGGAAGGTGGCTGGTGTGCTGTGACCAATACTGAGTGTGGGGATCAGGGGACCCCTGGCAAATAGCTCAGCAACATACTAATGGGCCAATTTGGTCAAGAAATAATGACAGGGAACACAATGCTGTATGAATGAACCCGGTTATTGTTTACTTTCCTGCTGTGAAGGTCGTTTAATTTATTTTAACGCTGGGTTGAGTATCCTTTCCATTTGTAGTCGTTTACGTCGTTAAACCGACATACATGACAATGCCATTAGGCTGAGTGTGCACTGCGTGTGTCACAAACCATGTGATCACTTCAAGTGCATATAGTGTAAAGTTGTGCAATGCATTAAGTGTAAATTGCAGCACCACTGGTGAGTCATGACATCGCTCATCGCATGGCTGCCATGGCATAGCATTGCTACATCTCAGTTGGTTCAGCCTACAGATTGCATGAAGTTCACAATGTATACAAGAAAGGAACGCACAGCCTCTGAGAGGAGTGCATTTTTAATATTTTAGTTACAAGCATTTGTCAGCTTACCGTATACAGCCAGATCAGCATTGCTTACTTTGGTGCATTTGCAAGCTCCACTTCAAGTGCCTGACGATGATAATCATTTGAAATGATCGATTGTTCAAGGTACAGGTTCTGGATGAAATCATTTAGGCTACGTGCTGCCTGGTCCAGTGCCAGCCCGGCGCGGCAACACAAATTATTTATACCTGCTGCAGCGCAAATTTGTTGACATAAACTGCAACGCAAATTCACGCTGTGCAATTTGTGCTCCGAGCATGATGATTGGCAATGTTACATTGAATCATGCGTCACTTTTACAATAACTATGCCCAGTGCCACGAGGAGCACAATTTGCCAGGCATGCAAAAATGCTGCCCATCGGTGATATATATATTATCAGCAGTATTGCAGGAAATGTAACGCCTCAAATGCGTACCAGGTACGCACATTAATAGTCGCCTTCATGAGGTGTTCACAGGTGCAGAACTACATCCAAAACCCGCGCTTTGACAACCCGCACAGTGCTGTAGTCTCCTGGCAGCAACAGCTGGTCAATCCCAGATGCAGGGCCTGGATTTCCCTGCTATTTCTCCTGCCTGTGCACACGTGACCTTGCGCCTGGAGGCTTCACTGCTGACAACTGCACTCGCAGGCAGAAAAAATATGCCCAGGAGCTTGCTACTCCAGCAAGTCATTGATCAGACCCATGTGGGCGAAATCGTCCAGCCCAGGGCTGTCTTGCGGCACATGCTGAGGCTCCACACGCTGCAGCAGTAACAATGCATTAAGCAAGGCAAGTGGTACGACAATGCATCCAGGCACAAATGAGCACCAGGCAGGGCTGGTGTAAGATATCAGCAGGCAGTTGATGGTGCATGGATGGTGATCGCACCTTGGGTTGCACAGGGGTGGTCGCATTGAATGGCATGCCTGCCTGCTGCCGCGCCCGCATCATGTTGAGTGCCGACGTGCCAAATGATCCATCCCCATTGCCCAATGTGCCACCCATGCTCATGCCAGAGCCGTGCGCATTGCCTGCTGAGCGCGATGCCGCAAGGCCTTGCGGCATTGCGTGCTGCGAAGGGCTGGCCATGCCCATTGGAATGCCCTGCACGGGGGCATTCATCATACCCGCTGCAGCATTCCTGTAGGATGGCACTCCATTGGACATGGGCACTGTTGCGCTGGGAGCTGCACTGCTCATTCCTCCATTTGTGCTTTGGGTGCCACCTGTGCCATGAGCAGCATTTGTGTACGCTGCAGGTTTTGTCATGGGCGCCGCGGCGTTCTGTGCCCCAGCCTGCGAGCTTGACGGTGCAGCATGCGCCCCGCCTTGCATCTGCTGCATCTTGCCACCTGGCTGCTGCCTGCCCCCACCAGGCATCTGCCCTGACCCCATGCGCTGCCCCATGCCGCCTGGCCCTCCAGAGCCGTGAGTGGCGCGCTGCCCCCCTGCCTGCTGCGCATCGGGCTTGGCAGCCATGGACGGCGATGTAGGCACCTTGGCTGCCACTGTGGGCACAGGGCGCGAGGATGCCCCACGTGGCACCAGTGTTTCCAGGGGGGCTGGCTGTGGACTCACTGGTGGTGGAACATTGTGGGCAGCCAGGGGAGGTGCTGCCTGCCTACTGGTGGTGGTCTGCAGGGCACAAGGTACGTTAAGTCGCCGCACATGGGATGCATTGTGCAGGAACAGTACTTCATTCCACAATGGGGTGTGCAGTTGGGACGGGAGTACAATGACATGCCATTTGCGGCTTGCGCATACTGTACCTGTGAGGACGATGAAGGTCCACCGTCCAGGGAGCTGGCACGCTGTGGGCGCACGTGGGCAGTATGGTCCACAGACACAGCCCGCTCTGGCGCAGAGCTGACAGGGTGCAGCAGCGTGTGAGGGGCAGCTGACATGCTGGCAGCAGCAGGCTGTGCAGCAGGGTACTCATGGCCATGCACGCCATTCTCAGCCGCTGCGCCATTCGGGATGGCGGAGTCCATGCTGTCGCGCGAGTCAGGGCGCGATGCGGCGCGGGCCCTGTTGTTCACGTTGCCAGCTTGTGGGGACAGGTCAATGGATGACGATCTGCTGGGCGGCCAGGAGACATTGGGCTGCGCATCCAGCGTCGACGAGCTGCGGGGGAACAGCAGGTCAGCAGTGGCAAAGTACAGTGCAGGAAGTGGCATGGCTGTGTTCATGGCTTGTGATAATCCACATTACTGATTAGTCACATGCGTTCCAGCAATGCAGTCAGCCCCATATTGCCTGCCCCAACCAAGCCTGTCCTGGCACTGCATATACCACCTCTGTATCAGCCGTTCCATCGCAGCTAGATCATGCCAAGCATGGTCAGCCCATATGGCTCGGGATCTTTCAACAATTCGCCGTACTACTTTTCTACGACATGAAATGCAATTGGCCATCTTACCGCATTGATGATAGCTATTGCTGCAGTACATACCCATCACGCTGTGTCTCACCTGAATTGAGAGTTGAGACTTGACGAGGCATGCATGCCAGCCAGCTGCAGCTCCGCCAGCTGTGCACGCAGCGCCGAGATCTCGCTCTGCTTCTCCACCAGGTGAGCATCACGCTTCTCAAGCTGCAGCTCCAGCCACCTTATGCGCTCGGTGAGAGCGATAACCTATGCACGGCAGCAGCTGCTTACTCCATGCATACTAGCCGCAGGTAAGCAAAACCTAAAACCCTAAACCCTGAACAGCACATGCATGGCGCAGGATACAATGAGCTTGGAGAGCAAATCAGTGGCATACCTCATCGTCAGAGTCTGACTCCGAGCTGGAGTCTGAGCTGGTAATGGCGATGGCAGAAGGCTGTGCACCCCCACCCCGGGCATGGCTGCCATCCTCGCTGCTGGCGGATACATACTTGTCTGCATCAGTCTTGCTGCCCGTATCAGAGCCAACACCGCGAGACTTGCTGCTGGATGGTGCGCCAGCACTGGCATCAGAGCCATCTGACACACGCTTGGCAGCAGGCTGTGCAGGCTGCTGCTTTGCCTTGCCAGGCGCCTGCTTTGCTTTCTCAGGCTCCTTGGCAGGGCCAGCGGCAGGCTGCCGGGGTTTGTCCTTTGCAGACGCCTCCTCCTCCTCCCGCCTGTACATCGCGACAACTTCTCTCAGCACACACGCCTACCTGATACCATCGCAAGGTTGGTCTGCTAGCAAGGAAACTAAATTACCTGCGGCGCTCCACCTCCACTGCCCTCTTGGCCGCCTCCTGCTGCTTGACAGCCTCCACCTTCAGGCGCTCGCTCTCCTCTGCCTCCCGCTTTGCCTTTTCGGCATCCTTCTTGGCCTTCTTCTTCTCCTTCTTGCGAGCCTTCTTCTCCTTCTCAGCAACAGCCTTGGCCTGCAGGGTGAACACGGGCGCTCAGCACAACCGCGGCGCAGACAGCAACAAAAACCAAACGCTGCCTGAAGGGCGCCCACACGCACCTGCTGGCGCTGGTCCTCAATCCGCTCTGCCTCCTCCTCCTCCTTGATCAGGGCATCCTGGAGCTTGAAAGCCTCCGCTTCGTTGTGGGCAATCTGTGGCGCAGCACGCACATTGGAATGATCAATATATGGATAGGCGTACTCGTATGCAGCGCCCTTTAGTGATAGCCATAACCTGGTGCTCTTCAGTCACAAGCATAGCGTCAAAGCACGCACCTCAATGCGCTCCATGAAGATATGTGCAGCAGCATACATCTCCACGGTGCGGCGGCCCAGCTCAGCCAGGCGTGACTCATCGCGCTCAATGGAGTCCTTGCTGTAGTCGTCGGTCTCCTGGGCATTCCTCAAGGCCAGGGTGTCGGGCGCTTTGTCATCCCTGAAGGGAATGATCGCTTCCTGCGCTGCCCGCTCCAGCACCGATATGACGTCCCCAGATAGCTGGAACGTCCCCCTGTCAGCGTCTATCAGGATCCCTGTCTGCCCGCCACCCCGCTTGCCCTGCACCGCCACCAGGCACTGCTTGGCATGCAGCCGCTAATTCATGCTGCAGTCTACACAAAGCCTAAATAGCCAGATACCACCAGGTACAGCCAAAGCCTGCACAGCAACCACTTACCTTGAGGGACTGCCTTGAGACCTCCTCCAGCTGCTTTGTGCCGCAGTACAGGGCGTCCATCACCAGAGTGGAGGTCACCTCCTTCTCGTTGAAAAACCGTTTGACAAGGCCCTGGAGCACACCATGGTGTACGTATCTGTGACAACTTATGGCGCAGGATCCACAATTTTTGGATATGCACCAAAAAACATATAAAAGTGGCACTCAGGAAAGTTGCTCCTGACTTGTTTAAAATCTCAACCATCCCCTGTGCCCTAAGAATGGTGCATGCATTTAGGTGGGTGGCGCTGCTGAAACCACAGCTAGCAATGCAAGGCGCTGCACGCACTTTCAGAATGATGTCCCCCTTTTCCTGTGACAACTTCTGCTGAGACTTTGCATCCAGGCTCTTCCAAAAGGCCCGGAAAGCTGGAGCATCTTCCCGCAGCCGTTGCAGCTTGTCACGCTTTTCCTCCACGAAACGCCGGCAGATCCCCTCGACGTTTGTCAAGTACACCCTGACCAGCTCCCGCCTGTACTGGGGGTCCAAGCACCTGAAAGGCTTGTACAGCTTGTCCCTGCACACACAGCTTTTGTCAACCCTTTGCCGCGCCTACCAGGACTGGGTGTTCACTGTCACATAACCGTGCCCCAGTGCCCCCTATGTCAACACGGGGGCTCAGTGGGCATAAGTGAATAAACCATACCTGATGACCTGCACTTGTGCTTTGATGACCAGGGTGTCGTTCACAGTGAACCCTTCCAGCACTTTTGATAGTTCCATGAACTTCTTCCACCCCCAGTCGTGCTCCTTCTTGCAGAACCGGTGCAGGGTGTCTGCAACAACCCAAGGTCAGACCACTGCAGGGAACGCAATACCACAGCAGAATGCGGCAAGCCCATACCCCACCTGAGTATTTGGACTTCTTTGGGTCCTTGTTCACCACAGCAATGGTGAACTGTGCAAAGTGACTCCAGCCTGCACACACATATTGTCTCAGCTCGAGGACAGAGATAGAGAGTGCATGTTATAGCCAAGGACTTCCAGACAACCTTACCAGGTAGCAGCTTATCATAGTCTGCCACGCAAAGGAACAGCGACAGGTGGTTGCAGACATCGCATCCTTGGGGATACACAAGGATGTACCTGCACAGGGAGACCAGTTAGCTGCACTGCTTGGTGTGGAGGTGTTCAGGCACAGCACTCCCAACACCCGGGCACTCACCACTTGTAGCTGCCAACCTCGAACACCGTGCTGCGCAGCTCCCGTTTGCTGATTTCCGAAAACTTCTCGATCTTCCACGTGAACTTGCCGTACAGGTCGCTGGGTTTGAGGCCTGTGAGAAACCCATCTGATTACTGGAGGAACAGGAGGGTACTGGTTCCAACTGGGCATCGCCTGTATGTGTGCCGCGGCTTACCGTCGTCATCTTCTTCGAGGAAGGCAGACGAGGAGGCTATCGAGTCGATGACTGACCGCCTTGTGCGCCACTCTGCTGCCTCAGGGGTGTCTGGGGTGACAGTGAGGACGCCGTCGGCCTGTGGTGGCCCTTTCTCCTTGGTGCCTGAAACAGCGTGATGCCGACCTGTGAGCCTGGCTATCCCATAGTGAAGCAGTGGCTTGGATTGCACTTGGAGGCATGCACGGGCTGGCGCCCGTATGCGTGTGGGGCATACGGATTACCGATGCATTTTGCTATCAGTGTGCAATGACATGTTTCCAGCCCCTTGCCCATCTTACCAGGCCCTCCAGCGTTCAGGGCCTCGCGGAGCCTAGCTTGCGACATCGCTCTGACTCGGAACTTTCACAACTGCCCACTTGCTGTTAATAATCTAGTTGGGTCAAGTTGCCTCACGACAAACACTGAGACTTTGTCATCCTGCTTTGCAGGCTGTACCCCCGCACGCTCTAAGCCTTCACTTTGCGTGACAAGACGTGGTGGGCCTCCTCGCAAGCATACACTGTCACCACCTGGCAAAAGGTTCGAGTTTGAAGCGTGAAGATAGCTCTTGTGTTCAAAACCTGGGTCGAGCAGCCGTTTGGTAAAGAGTCAGCCACGGGCCAGGGGGATATTTTACAGATGATTTCAGCTGGACATCACTTTGTGAAAATTGAGCCCTTTTTCAGAAAAGGGTTCTGAAAAGTTGTTGCCATTCCAAGCTGTCTCCTTGCTTCCAGCCACTTGGGTCTAAGCAGTGCCCTTTTCTGGTAAGTTCGTGAGACCTTGGAGTGCCTTTGCTTCCCTCAAATATGGGACCGCAGTCTGGGCGGCTTGGACGGTATATTGTTGGAGATCCCTCCCACACAGCTTGGGGCAAGGTGGAGCAAATTGGTGACAGTGTATTTTAATCAAGTATGATAGTGAAATGGCTATGCATATATACAATGATGGACAGATAATTAAATTTTGAGCCAATAGCGCTGGGAAGTGTGCAAACTGAACACTAGACAAAGCGTGTGCTGTGAGTGCGCCGCAACCCCAGCCTGCGCCCATACGTGAGTTGTACCAGAGGGTCTCAGCCCTTTGCATAAACACATTTAAACACTAACTACCCAATTGGGCAGCTTGGCCCCTGGCATGATTTGTAGATGTGGTCTGGGACAGTGGCAGGCATTGCACATTGTGCAGTGCCTGCATAGGAGTCCGAGCCCACGCAGTACTGGTCAAACAGATACCAACAAAGCAGTTTCCTAGGCCAGCCACTGCCCAGTATCAAATCACACGCAGCACCACGTGTCCCCCAATGCCATGCCAGGTCCTTTGCAACTGTCGAACTTACAAAACAGCCATTGCCAAGTATTCGATGTGCCTTGCGGCTGAAGGAATCAATAATCATGGAGTATACATGTGCACGGCGGTCATTGTTTGCCTGAGGCTACTCTCTGGCCTGGCAGCAACCCCTTGAAAAATGGGTTTACCCAATCGTGTTAGATATGCAAAGAAAAATACAGGTTGATAGAAACGAAAAGAAGCTGCTGCAATATTGATGCACTGAAGGATGCAATACGAAAGTAATTATGCGCAAGCTGCTGACAGGTGCAAGGCCATCCACTGCGGCAACGTTTCCCTCTCAATGATGATAGAAACGCACCCAGGCTTCGTTTCAGTACCACGATGTATCATGTTTTTGGCTGGTGGTCTTGAGGTGAGCCAGTATAGCAACAACCGCCAGAAAACGCGGTTCCCGCCCGCCTACCAAATGTCAGGGTGCACACTTGTACAGCCTTTGATTGGCGCTTGTGAGTGCTGTGCTAGCGTGTACGCACCACCACTGGAGTCCATCTAGCTTTACTCGTTGCTGTCCATCCAGCTTTGTTCAACAATTTCGCGAACACGCCGGTTGTACTCCCGCCTGAAGCAACAGCAGGGATTTCAGGGCATGCGATTAAGGGCAGATGCCCATACTGGGACATTAGTTACAGGTGCGGCAGGAGCAAAGCGATGAGACTGTGAGTGGTGCAGCACGTGCAGAGGTTTCTACGCACTTGTTTTCGTTAAAGAGCCTTGCAGCCTCGGAGTTGGCGGGGGAGTTGGGGTTTGGGTCACACAACAGCGACTGCATCAAAAGCGGACCAGGGTGTCAGTAGGGCACGCACACAAAAGTGCTGGCCTGCACTAAGTTAACAGCAAGCCCAGCCACATTCATGATGATCTGCAATTCCCTGCTTACCTGGATGGATGTCAGTATTGCAGACACATCGTATATGGGGCTCCATTGGTTTTGCAATATGTCCAAGCAAATGCCTCCATCTGCATAGACTGCACAGCAGATGCACCGGGGTGTTAGACTCAGGAACACAGTGGGAGCAATAAAAAATGGTACCGGAAAAACTTACTGTTTGGATGGAACATCTGTGACTTGAACTTGACCACAGGTGCCTTGTTGGGGTAGTCTTCTGAAAACTCCAACGTGAGCTTGAAGGTACCTGGCAGGCGCTGGGTTTTATGAGTCATGCAGTGACAGCACACTGGAATGTTTCCCAGGAAAACCACAGGTGTCAAAGCTTTCTTTACAACACCTACCTCCGTCCCAGGGTGTATCATCTGGCCCAAAAATGATAGCATTCCATAGCATTATGTTGTCTGGATTTGGAGAGCCATTTACACCTTGGGGAGGGTCTTGCTGGAGGCGTTTGAAGTCCCTCATCAACCGCTGCGGAGTGGCTGCCAAAGTCAGGAACAGTTTTGTTGCTGGGCTATGCTATGCAAGCTGGGTATTCACGTGTTTACCTTCCGCGCAGGGGTGGACATGACTGCCCCCCCACACCGCCCACTGTCGGTCCGCCCTCTGTCCGGTGGCAAGGGGTTTCCACAAATGGGATCACTGACTCTCACAAGCAGTAAGTGAACGGAACTGTGACACACGGGGTTGCCGGCAGGGGACCCAGCTCAGTATGGGTCCAGAGTGTTACCCTTGCAGTAGTGTCCGCTGTGTGTCTAAGGGCTTGTTACCTGGGACGTAATGCAGCTCCAGGCGGATTGGGTGTTCAAAGAAGGTGACAACGAGAGCTTCAGACTGGTGGGTGGTGGTGGGTCGTTCAACATCTTCAGTGTTTATATCTGCCCACTAAAGCCGCCCTGGATATACAAGCGGGGACCCTCTGTATCCCCCTTTGGCGCCACCTCGAGTGTTCAGAGGCACAGCCGTTTGCAAGTTGTTTCGCTGCTTTATCGCTGTAGGCTGTAGGTTGCCTGTTTTCCGCTGTATTGATTCGCCCACCTGCCTCCCTTCAATCAAACGACTGTTGAAGCTTGTCAGCGGGGTGCAAACAACCTCCAAACAGGCGCAGCCCAACACAGTCTGCTAGGAAGGTTATCAACGAGTGCAAGATGGGGAAGAAGAAAGCCTTTATAGACAGGAAGCAAGCGACCACTTACAACCTGATTTACCGGAGCACTGAAACAGCGGAGGACTTGCCAGAGCGAGTACTGGTAGAGGCCAGCAGTGGTGTCGGGCGGCCCGATGTGAGCGCAGGAAGTGGGTCAGAGGACGACGCCTTCGTCAACCCCTATCTGGCAGTTGCAAGTGGTAGCAAGCAGCCGCTGACTTTGCAGCAGCGGAAGGATATTGCAGAGCTGGGTTTGCCGGACGACGGCTACAACTACCTGCGGCACTTGCGGACAGTGGGCACTGGCAGGGCCGGGATTGAAGGCTTGGCTGGCGGCCAAGAAGGTGGGCTCCTGGAATTGTGGTTATGTGTGGGTCTATGGTACACCGTGACTTGCGGCGCACCGTTTGCTTATGGCATGCATATGCATATGTGGCGGCTTTGTGTTGTTCGCCATTCACGAGGTGAGTGGGTGGGGGCGCCAACCGTCGCATAGTGTGCCCCAGTTGCTAGAGCACATACATACGTATACCAGCATTCGACGATATGCAGGACCTGGTGTCGCAGCTAGTGTCGAGGTACAGTGGCGTGGACTGACCCTGGTTGTATCTTGTAGGTGCTGCTGTATTTTTGCCCGCAAAAGATGCCGTGGAGGTGGAAGATGTTCGCACGTCCAACGCAAGTGGCGTTGTGGTGTCCGCAAGCATCGATGCTACGGTATGTTTGACTTGTCTGCCTGATATTAACTTCCATATGGAGTACATAGCGTGGAACTTTGTGGGCATGCCTCCCTGCCCCTGGTTGACCTATGACTGGTCCCTCCCACGGCCACCTCGTGCACAGGAGCCGCAGGACGAGTCACTGGATAAGGTCTTCCCTCTGGTGTATGAAGTTCAAGACCTTCGCAGAAACGGTGTGTGTTCCCTTCTTGCTATCCAGCGCCCGGGTGGGGTCATGGCTTGGCCGCACCGCATGCTAACTGACATACTGCACTTCTGCAGATGAGGAAGAGTTTGGCGAGCTCCAGGCTGCCATGGAGGAGATGGAGGCCCAGGAGGTTGAGGATGGTGAAGCCTTTGGCGATTTGCTGGATGACTTCCTTGTCAGAGCTACACAGGCACGGCACACACCCTGCAATTGGCGATACAGCAGCTTTTCACTCTGCCCTTTTGCAATCCTGGCAAAGCCACGCCTCTGGGCATGAAGCGCACTGTTGCAACCTGCTTTGGCATGCTATATGAGTCATGGTATGTGACTCACCTGGACTCTGCTAGTTCGTGCAGCCTGGCGAGGACGACACTGGTCCATGGCGTGGCGGCGAGGAGCTGCATGAGGAGCGGGAGGGCAGTGAGGGCAGCGGGCCCAGCGAGGTGGACTCGTTGGACCAGTGGATGAGTGCTGGAGGGCGCGAGGGCGGCGATGGTGCGGCGCCAGCGGATCTGGTGCGGGGGGAGAGGCGGGACCGCAGCCAGCACTTACTGGAACTGGATGAACGGTACGTAAAGCGGGCGGTGCATTTTCAAGTCATGCAAACTGCATGCAATTGGCAAACCTTGGCCAATAATGTAACCCTGCATGCCAAAGGCTCGTGCGGCGCTGTGCTGGGGCATGCTGCGGCGTGTTGTTTATGGCGTTTGGTGTGCATGTCGTAGGTTTGAGCAGATGGCACTGGAGTATGATGAGGATGACATCGGGGACCTGGACGATGAGCCACAGGAGATTGGTGGCAAGTCCACCCTGCAGGACTTTGAGGATTTCTTCAGCGGGCTGGTGGCTGACCCGGGGCAGCGGCATGCGCCTGGTCCCGATGGGATGCCAGTGGGCAGAGGCGTGCATGATGCGGGGTCCAGTGATGATGAGCTCACCTATCGCGCGGATGGCTCGCTTGCAAAGCGATTGATCAAGGATGACGCTTCCACCAGCGCCGACGAGCTGGTGTATGTGGAGGACGTCGATAAGCAGCGGCAGTGGGACTGTGAAACTGTGCAAACGCTGAGGTGCGCGCGGCTGTGTGTCGGATTTCTTGCCATATACATGACTGTCTGCATTGCAACAAGCTGCAGGCATTGCAACACCCCACACTCGCCATTTTGTGGTCATATTGCTGCCATAAGTACCCTGGGCAATAACTTGTGCCTGGCCACACGGGCAGCACCATCACAGCATCCATGCCAGCAATGCACCATTTGCGAAGAGCTGTTGCCATGCCATGCGCAGGTCGAATATGGACAACCACCCTGGAAGGATACGCGAGGCGCCCCGCCAGCGTGCGCGGTCAGTGGCCCAGGGCGTGCGGGGGCCGCCGCCAACTGGTCTCATTAAGTTGGATGCAAAGACGGGCATCCCCATCGGCTACACGCGCATGCCGGCACCGGTTGGGAAGGCAGAGCCTGTTGCTGGGCCTACTGCAGCGGTTGCAGCAGCTGCGGCAGTGCCGCGGCGCAAGGATGAAGATGCATCTGAAAGGAAGGCCAGGAAGGCTGCTGTGAAGGAGGCGCAGGTGGGTGGCGAGGCGGGGAGTGGGCTCTGCCATGAACGGCATTTGCGCTGGTTTCATCGCAGCATAATCAATGTTGCACATGGATACCGTGCGCAGGCTGCAAGTCATGCAGACATGTAAAGTGTTCTTCTAGGCACCATGTGCATTGCCTGTCTGTTGTTGTCATGGCCTGCAGTACGAGGACGTGCCTTTTGGTCGGCTTTGCAGCGCCCGTGGTGCACGGCAGCTGAGTGTGCCCCATCCATGTTGTGTGTGCAGCGTGAGAGGCGTGCTGACAAGAAGGAGACCAAGTTGATGTTCAAGGAGGCCAACACAAAGCAGCAGCGCCTGAATGCGACAGTGAACCCCAGCACCATTGCGTTGTAGGCTGGCGATGAATGTAATAGGGCAGTCTACAGCCAATGGTCACCAACGGTCAATGAGCGCATTCTTTTTCACATGGGTACTTCTGTAGTATATATCTCCTTGATGTGCTCAATGCATGAGACAAGTGGCACTTTGAATGTATTTGACCACTTTGATGGCATGAGGTTGTACACTGATGTATGCCAGTCAATGATCATCGACGGGTAATCCTGAGGGTGAGTGGTGCTGCAATTCACCAAGCATTGGAATGCCATTTGGAACATATGCTTAGGGCCGCGCTCATAACATGGATGCATTTCTGGCTGTCAGTGGCTGTCAGAAATCAGCAGACTGAGTGTTGCTTTTAACAAAGAAAGTCAGACCACATAATGAATCCATGAGAATGTTCGAAGATTCTGAATGTTCGAAGATACATTCCAACTACAATAGCTTCTCCTGGATCTGATTCAGCTATCACGGAGTCTGAGACTCCCTGTGTATACGTTGTCCACTCTGGCATGTTTGTCACGCCCTCCAGCCCATGCACGACTTGCTGCCATGGCGCCAGCAAATGCACGCTGCTACGTGCTGGCCTCACAAAGCTGTATCATGCCACAAGATGCCCATTGCCAGTTGCTGCACACGTGGGACGTCACCCTGCTAACCCAAATGCGCCCCCAATCGAACACCCAACTCCCCGCCCCTGCGGCCTCATTATGCCTTCCCTCCCTTGCTGCTCTTCCCCTTCCCTGCTTGTTGTTGTTGTTGCTGCTGCTGTTGCGCATCATCCTCGTCCATCTCATCGGCAATCTCCTTCATCAGCTCCTGCTTGTAATCGTCAAAGTCTCCCCCTGTGCGGGTCACGCAGCCCTCGTCCACCACCCACACCTCGCTGCGCTCCTGGTCCTCGCACACGCGGGACAGCAGCCGCGCGTCATGGCTGATGATGATCACACCGCCCTCAAACTCCTCAATGGCATCAGCCAGAGCGTCAATGCTCTGCAGTGCGGAAGAAGCAGGGATGAATATGTGGCTGGGTGCAGGAGAAAGCTGGCGGGTGCATCCTACATGCACTGCCGGCACGCCTGATGCATTATCCACCTAGGCATTGGCACTGGGCAAGGTACATGCTGGCGAGCTGCATGAAGAAGATGTGTGCCACAGCCAAAACAGCACATTGCCCAAATACACCCCAGTGACTGCCTAATGCTCCACCTCCACCATGACACACGCCGATGCTACCCTGAGAGCCTTTCTTGTAATTCTTGTAGTGACTGGCTAGTTGCAAGACAATACTATCCCGACCACTTGCCTGCATGTCCAAGTGGTTTGTCGGCTCATCCAGCAGCAGTATGTGCGGGAAGCACATGCTGATGGCGGTGAACACCACGCGCGCCTTCTGCCCACCAGACAGCTTCACGATGGGCTGGAGGTGGTGGTGGCCGCTGAGCCCAAACTTGCCCAATTTGCCGCTGCACACATGCACATGCCCAGTCAGCACCGTGCAGCTATTGCTTTGGCCAAGGGGGAACCTACCTAACCCCACCCCGCATATGCTTGATCCAAACCGCGTTGCCGTCCTCATAGGAAGGGCACCCCACGCATGCAGGTGCATGGCATGCTATTCAGGATGTCACACATGTGTGGTCCCCTCCCTGCACCCTTCGCCATGACATCATGCACACCATCAACCACAGCACCCTCCACCACCCCTCCCCAATCGACTGCCATGCCCTCCCTCCCCACCGCCACCCACCGAATGTCCTCCGGCTTGACGTGCATCTCTGGGTTGTCTGGGAACAGCTGCACCTGCTTCTTCAGCAGGTACTCCACCGGCGTGTCGTCCATCTGCAGGGCGTCAAGGAAGTGCTGCGCGTAGCGGCCGATGCGCAGCTTGTAGCTCTTACGCAGCTCGCCGTCAGTGGGCTGGAGGTCACCTGGGGGAGGGAAGGCGGGTGGAGGATGGGTGCAAGGAAAGGGGGAGGTAGAGCAAGAACTGGGAAAGGTGCAAAATAAATGTGAAACTAGATATAAACTCAATTCAAATGAATTCTTCCTAATTCAAACTTTTAAATTCAAATTTACAATAAATTCTTCGAAATATAAATTTAAATAGTACATTAATTCTTCTTTGCTGGTGAGACTGAACGCCAAGGCATTCATCTAGCAACATCTTGGGTCCACATAAGGTGCACCACGTGGTGCATGCCAGGTAATGCACACCCAACCAGCACTCCCACCGTGAGCTGGACCACACCGATACCCCGCCCCCTCCGCCACCGCACCTCCCATGCAAAACCCTGTCCTCGCACAGCCCCCGCGTGCCTACCTGCCAGCAGGTTCATGAGCGTGGTCTTGCCAGCGCCATTGGGCCCCACGATGGCCACCCTGGACCCCATGTCCACACCGATGTTCAGCCCCTGCAGGCCAAAGTCCTCCCTGCCGGGGTATTTGAAGTTGCAGTCGATGAGCTGGATGAGGGGCGGGGGCAGCTCGGTGGGGTCGGGGAACGAAAAGTGCACGGTGTAGTCCGACCATTGGCGGGGCTTGTCGCTGGGGTCGGATTCGTCCTTGGCCGCCCCCGCTTGGTGCTGCTTGCGCTGCTGCTTCTGCTTGGCCTGCTTGGCAACCTTGTCCTGCTCCGTGCGGCTGCCACTCTTCTTGGCAGCCTTCATCTGCTTGGTGTACCTACAATACATTGTAATTGTGAGTGTAATAATTGTAATTGTGATTGTGAGTGTAATTGTAATTGTAAATCGTAGTTTACAGCCGTGTACCTATACTCATGCGGGGGGGTGAGGGGTTTGAGCGATGTGCATAGCGGGGCGATTTACAGGTGCTGCTGCTGGGCCAAGGGGGCTTGTTGGGTATGGTGTCGTGGTTGTGACAAGTGTGAAGGTGCGGGATTGAGGTGCAGGGCACAGGCAAAAAACTGGCCCCCGCCCGGACCACGGCCCAAGAAGGATGTCTTAGTCCGCCCTAAGGCTGTGCCATCTTAGGACTTAATCCTGGTCAATCAAGGCTTTCAAGTGATACCAGTAAACTGCCTAGTACCTGCTGAGTTTGTTTTGCCTGTTTCTCAGCAACCTCCCTTGCCACCACCCACCCACACTCACTTGTCAAACTCTTTGTTTGCCTCTCTGCGTCGCTGGTCGTACATCTCCTCAAATTGCACAAAGTTTCCCCTGTAGTAGTGCAGTTTGAGGTCGTGCAGGTGGATGATGTCGGTGGTCACGCTGTTCAGGAAGTCGCGGTCGTGACTCACAACCACAAGCGTCTTCTTCCACCTGGACAGGGATAAGTGGGAGGGCTGGGTGAGGTGCGTCAGCCTGCCATGCAATGCAGAGATGTATGCAGGCCCAGGCTGCCAAAATGCCATGCAACAGCCTGCATGCATGCTGTGATCAGCTGTCACCTGGTTGATCATTACTTCTCAGCATCTGACACCACTCACTGCAATGCAGCATGCGCATGCTGCCCCCGATTTGCGTCTTTCAGAGCAGGTACTAGTGGTGGCTGTGAATAAGAGTGCAGACATTTATTATGACAGGGGTATACCCAATGCCGCCCCGGTCCACCCCCCCACCTTGTGAGGTACTCCTCCAGCCACAGCACCGCCCGCAGGTCCAGATGGTTGGTGGGCTCGTCAAGCAGCAGCACCGTGGGTTGGATGAACAGTGCGCTCGCAAGGGAGATGCGCATGCGCCACCCACCACTGAACAGGTTGGTGGCGCGCCGCTGCATGACCTCTGCAAGGGGCAGGCGCGTGTTTGCTTAGTTGCAGAACAATGCAGGTGCATGAGAGAGGGAGACAAGGTAACAGCCTGCAATGGGGCGGGTGAGGGATGTTCGTGCAGTGGGGCTGCCCCATGGGTTGCGTGCTGATGTGCGGATGTGAGGTGAAGTGCTTGCATTGGAAGTCTGCAGACCATGAGCAAGGTACACTACTCTTTCCCAACATGCCATTGCACCCGCCAGCCAACCCATGGCCCAATGCAATTCCTCCCATGTTGCCATATGTCGCTGTACTGCCCTGGATACCGTCCAAAGGCCATGTCCACAATGCCCAACCCCCAAAATGCAGCCCGCCGCATAAATCCAGTACACCCACTGCCCCTGCTGCATGCTGCGCTAGCTGTCCTGCTGCAATGCGAGTGGCTACCCCCCGCTGACCACCCACGCACCCGTGAAGCCCAGCCCATGCAGGATCTTGGACGCACGCGCCTCCGCCGTGGATGCGCCCAGCTCCTCCTGCCGCTCGTAGTTTGCATTCAGGCGCTCAGACAGCTCCGCGGCCTCCTCCGAGGTCCCCTCCTCCTCCTCTTCCTCCTCCTCCCCATCCTCGCCCAGCGACATGGCGTTCAGCCGCGCGTTGATCTCAGCCTCCTCCTCCCGCAGCTGCACCAGCTCGGGATTGGCTGCAACCACCGCCTCCAGCGCGCTGCAGTCCTGGCCAGCAACCTCCTGCTCCACCAGCAGGATGTCCAGCCCCCCCGGGACCGGGATCTGGCGGCGCGCCAGCAGGCGCAGCAGCGTGGACTTGCCCATGCCGTTGGGCCCCACCAAGCCGTACCGCCGCCCCGCGGTGATGGTCAGCGTGGTGTTCTCAAGCAGGAGCTTGCCCTTGGCGCGCACACTCAGGCTGTGCACCTGGGAATAGACACAACCCCCATGGTGTCAGCCGGGGCGCCACCATACCAACGCACATTCCCAAGAATAGACATCAGCTGAGGCTCGCAATGCATGCAGGAGGCAGGTCCCGCTTCCCATCCATGCAAATGTGGATGTGCATCCATCTACCTTGACATCTGTTGCACTGAGCACGTCGTCATCTCCCCCTTGCTGCTCAAAGGCTACGTCAAACACGTTGTCATCGTCCTTCAGCGCCTCAGCCTTGGCCTGGGCTGCCTTCTCAAGCTGCTTGCGCTCCTTGTCAATGATGCGCCGCTTGTCCTTCTGGGTAATCTGCACACAACCACACTACACTTGAAAACCGCATGCCCATGCGATATATTGGGCAATGCCATATGCATTCTGTGACATGATGCGACCGTATTATAATGTCTTTTGCAACAATAGGTGAGTAACAGGACATACGAGCGCTGGTGCTGGGTATGTTAAAGGGTCAGATCCAGCTATGCCCTGCTGTGCCCCACCTGGCTCAGTATCTTCTCCCCCTTGTCCTCCTCATCCTCTGGCCGGTACAGCTTCTCATACTCCTCCTCGTCATCGCTGGAGGGCAGGTCGTAGTTGGCAAGGTAGTTGTCAGCCTTGGCCTTGGGCTGCTGCGGGAGCTGCTTCAGCACACGGGGCTGCTGCACAGGGGCTGGCTTGGCTGCAGCCTTGTCCTTGGATTTGGAGTCACTCTTGTCCTTGGAAGGCTTGTCACTCTTGTCCTTGGGAGGCTTGTCACTTTTGGACTTGCTGGGCTTGTCAGCCTTGTCTTTGGACTCACTCTTGTGCTTGGAGTCTGAGTGCTCCTTATCCTTCTTGTCCTTGCTGGACTTGTCTTTCTTGGTTTTGTCCTTGTCTTTGTCCTTGTCGTGCGACTTGCTGCTGGCAACCTTGGCATCCTTCTCCTTAGGAGCCATGGTTCTACAGTGTACTTGACTCCAACAAGGAGTAGTGTGTAAGCGAGTTGGGTAGGTTTGTGCAGTACCCTTTTGAATTCGCTGAATGCGCCCAACAAACGCGGGTTGGACTAGAGCGCCACGAACGGCAACTGATGCAATAAGCTTAACCACGGAAACCACAGAACAGACAGCAAATAGGAGGAATAGGAGCAAATAGGAGCAAGGCGATACTTTCTAAAGCAACAGCCTGCCGCCCACCACCGCCCACGGGTGACAGGATCGTGCCACCTGGAGAGGGCACCATGGAAAGTCTAGCTGGGCTAGCAGGGCTGGCACGTGCATGCATGGCAAGTGCCAAACTGTGTTGGTTGTTTTGGTGGCACCTGGCCAGGGCTCTTTGTGTTGCACTGGATACTGGCCTACAGCAATACCACATTGGCGTGTCATGATCTTGGAAGATGTGAACTTGCGACCCAGAATGAGAGCAGCTAACGGCAAGTAACGTTTTGCTGCCAATCCCATTTGTGCTGTGAACTCGCAGCTGCAGTCAACCAAAACCCCACTGCCCAGGCCACGGTGTTGACCACTTTCATCAGTAAAATACATTTTACAGCACCTTGCCTCTCATTGGCTTAACTAGTGCTGGAGCACACCAGGAGGCAATGCACACTGCTGCAGCAACAACAGCAAACTGGCAGTAGGGTAAGCCAACCGTTGCTGGAAAGGCAAGATCTGTAGATGATCGCACACAGCACCCATCACTTGACACGGAGCCCCTGTGCCTGACTGGCAAAGCGTCTAAGATCAGCACTAGTTGAATAATACACTCCAAAGAAAATATACATGCAGCCCCATCCAAACCGCTTTCAAACGCAGTGAATTCGTGGTAGAAGTCCCCCTTCTATGCGTGAATAAATTACCACAATCCCCATGCACACGCAACATACTCGTATTACCCTCACAATGCCTGCGCGCCCCCGCTTAATGTGTACTCCAATCCCCACAAAGCCTGGTCCAGGACAAGCGCAATCGTGTTGACACAGTAACAATGCCTCGCACCAGCACCACAAACCCTGGTCCAGCATCAGCGCAATCATGTTAATACAGCAGCACTGCCTCTCGCCAACATCAAATTCGAGAACCCCAGAATAAAGCAATCCCACGCAAATGCAGTCCACTTCCACCCCCGTCAGTGATGCTGGTTCAGCTCGCTCGCCCAGTGCTCCTTCACGGTCGCGATGCTCCGCAGCACCACATTGGCACTGGAGGGGCACATCTGGCCCCAGGCCCTGAACATGGGCTCCACCACGCGGTCAAGGAAGCCCAGCTGCGTGCGCTCCACGTTCACCGAGTGGCGGTCACACACCGGGGACACTGGCAGCCCCAGCTGGCGCTCCCGGTCGCCCTGCGTGAAGAACTCCTGGATGATGCGCTCCGCCCACTGCAGGCTGAAGCGCAGCGGCTTGGCGGGGTTGGACAGGTCGGCGCAGTGCAGCATGAGCTGCAGCAGGGTTTGGCGCTGCTCGTCGGGCCAGGAGGAGAAGTCGCGGCCATGCGTGGCAACTGAAAGGCAAGGCAAGCGTTGGACCACAAGGCGAGGCTGGGCGTGTACAGGAAATTCTTTATGCAGGATGACTGAACCCCCAGAGTGCTGCTAGTGATCACATCATATAGGTGGGATTGCAGCTGAAGGGTCAACACCGCGGCCAGCAGGATGAGGGATGAGGTTAACAACATCTGCACAGCCCGTAGCAGCAGTAGTAACCCACCTGCTTCATTGAATTGGTCCAGCAGCTGGTGGTGGTACTTCATGTCAGTGGCAAGCACCATGTCGATGACAGCCTCCCGGAACTGCTGGAACTGGTCCCTGGGAAGGTCCTCAAGGAAGTTGGCAGCTGCGCCGTGCATGATGGTGAAGGCAGTTGAAACATGGTAATTCTCGTTCACACTCTTGTCGTTGTACCGCAGTGCCAGCTCATGCCCGCTGTTGACAAGGAAGTCGTTGGATAGTCCTGCGGTGTGGAGGAAAATAGCTTCATACATTTATTTGAGTTTTTCCCACTGGGTTTTGAGGCGGTCTTGACCACACATGGCTTTGTATTTTCACGCTTGCCGCATGAAGACTGTACCTTGGTGGCCAACGTCATGTATCACTGCAGCGGTGACAATTTCCAACAGCTCCAGCTCATTGAGTCCAAGGTTGTGCTTCTCCATGGCCAGGAAGGCGCCCAAGGACTGCGACACGTCTGCTGCATGCGTGCTGTTGTGGTAGGGCACTCGGTTGTAATGCTCCTCCACAGCCTGTGCGGGAGGCAGTGGGTTGGGGGGGGAAGGCATGACAGTGACACCACGGTGGGCTCAGGTGGATAAAGTGCATAGCAGCTGTAATTAACCCAGCCTACCTGAAGGAATGCCGTCAGTTTCTCCCTGTTTATACTTAATGAGCTCATAGCTGTGTGCCGTTCAAACAGCTTCAAAGCTACTTGGGTTAGCGGGGCGTTGTTTGAGAGCTGCTGTACCCAAAATACGTCAAACTTATCCCAGTCATCCATCTGCAGGGGAAACAACAAGGATGTTTGTCCAAGGTTGTATATGCATGCATTGGCATGGCAGCGCCCTTTGTAACGTACCAGGTCTAATTGCTCACGCAGCTCCGCTGGGTGGTCCATTGAACCGTTGGAGTTGACGGCATTGCTGGTGCTGCAGTCCTGTGCGTTGCCACAATCGCGGAACTCTGAAACTTCCGCATGGGATCCCGGGACCCCAGACCCCAGGTCCACAGCTTGCGGACCGTCCACCATCCCAACTGTCAAGGGACCGCTTTATCTGCTGACGGTTCAGTAGACTGAGACACCGTGGATGCAAAGGTTCCGCTCTATGGACCCGTCTTGGCGAAGAGAAGTTTTGCAGGAGACCACCCGAACGACAGTGGCATCAGGTGGTCCACATTCAACAGGCACTTTTGAGGCCGTCAAGTGCCAGGATATCAATATTTACACCCAGTGTAGAATACATGCTACATACAACTGAACCAAAGAGGCTGCGCTTGCCCTACACGAACCGCATATGCACTGGTTTCGAAAGATGGGCGACTCGTCAGTCAGCTCGGTTGCAAGTGGTGGTGTTGCAGCACTGCGTGCGGGCCTCGGCAAACGAATTTGGAGTAACCTTCTGAGATGGTTAAAGACTATGCAACAGAGGGTAACGTGGTTCTTGCTTTGTGCAACAGCCCACCTGGGCGAACCTGCTGTGCCAGCATCTGGTTTCAGAGTGGCCAATAAATAGCAGAAAAGAAAGACAAATTATTTGTATTTAACGTTCAAATATATTTAGGCCCTATTGTAGGTCCTATTTATTATCTTGTTACCCTTGTGGACCTCCTGAAGCGAGGGTAAGAGATATTTAGGTCTGCAGCCCTTGAAATGTTCTGAAAAATTGCAGGACCCCTTTAGAAGTATTGCACAGCATGGATGCAGCCGATTGACACGGGTTCCGGATCAGTTTTCCCAAGTTGGTTGGAGTCGTCCTCGCAGCAAGTCACAAATACAATTCCTTTCAACCATGCCGCCATCAACCGCCAAAACTTGCCCTCTCATTTCCACACTTTGACCAGGCCATCAGTGCTGGATGTGAGCAGGCACTCCCCCTTGGGGTGTATGGCCAGGGAGCACACCACGCCTGTGTGCGCCTGGAAAAACAGCACCATCTCTGCATCAACCAGCTCCCAGTACAGCACCCGCCCTGCGCACATGCAACAAACAAGCCATAAAATCGACACAATACTGCACTGCCTAGTTGATGCATGTGGGTCAAAAGGTTAACCCGGCGCCCTGGCGCAGACCCTAATCCCCAGCCACAATGCTGCAGCCAGAACCTTGTGGCATAGAATGCCCCACACAACCTAGTCAGCGACAGGCATATTGACTATTCGGACCCTTGCAATCACTAAACTAAGTATGCACAGCGAGCACAATACGTGTCACTCACCATCCTCAGATGAGCCCACCACGTAGGCATCCGAGGGCATGAAGGCGCAGTCCATCTTCACAGACTCAGCCACATGGCCTGGAGCACAGGGGCCACATGGTAAGGATGACACACATTAAGATAAGGAAACGAGGCAAACTGAATGCTGGCTTGTTGCCGCCATACCGCCACATGCACGTGACATAAACAACTGGGTATTATACACACTGCCTTCCCGCGCCTACCCCCTTCCCCTCCCCACCTGTGTACTCCGCCAGCAGCTCCCCTGCCTCCTTGTCAAGCAGCCGCATGCAGCCATCCATGCACGCAGCCAGCAGGCAGTTGGCGTCATGTGACAGCGCGGCGCATGTGACGGGGGCGTGCAGGTCGTCGGTGTACATGCGGCCCATGCGCACGTCGAACCGCCGCAGGGTGCCATCCACGCTGCCGGCAATGATCTCCGCCCTAGCACATGGTGAAGCTCATGCTAACGGTTTACATGAGGCTGGCACATTTATGGCAGCAGTATGTACGCGACTGGCCCTTGGCAGCGGTTTTACAAGACAGGGAGTGCATGGCTAATGTTTGCGGATGCATCGCACCTGGGCTGATCAGAACGCACTCCTCATCTATGTAAATGTGTAACATGAAAAAATTTCAGGACAAGGAGTGCGTGTGCGTTGGTGTGCCGGTCAATGCAGATGGCAACAGGAGATTATGCCATGTTTCACGTAGTATTACTTTCAGGACTAGGGTTTAGGGTATAGGGGCACCCTGCGCACCGTGGTGTGACTGCCACCGATGTGACACTGTCCGCAAAGGGCTTCATGGTTTGTATCGGCTCCCATGCCTTGGACCTGCAGTCCCACACGCTGACCGCCTGGTCGTAGCCACCAGTCACAAGCACGCCGTTGTCGCTGCTGTACTTGATCTGGGGTGGGGGGGGGGGCGTGAGGGTTAATGAAGGGCGATGCAGGGGGTAATATTGGATGGTCTCCTGCATCCAGCAGGATCACACATGATGCAGAACGCAGCAGTCGTGCATGTACTGGGATGTTACTGCCAATTCATGCTGCTCCCAGGCGCATTGACACAAGATGCAGAGCCTTGCCAGGCAAATGTCAAATAGGATATGGTACAAGTCCACATTCCAGGGGTGTCAAGAGCCTGTTGGATGTGACTAGGCCAGGCGTCGCAGAATGTATGGTGTGTGACGTATATCTATTGCAGTTACAGCTGAACTTACCGAGTTGATTGGCCCATCGTGGCCCCCGAATTTGCGGATGACCTGTGCACTGGCCACATCCCACAGGAACACCTGACGGTCACCCCCACACGATGCAAACCTGGCACAGGGCAGTGATGGGTGCGGTGACCGTCGGACTTCTTTGAAAGAAATGCCCACGCATGGATGATGGTGCAACAGGCACATGCGCAGGCAAATGCAGTGAATTTGCTTATCAAAATAGGGGGAGGGCAGTGCACGCTGTTTGAGCCAAAACCAGGATGCATTGCCAATGCAGAATGACAATGCTATGTGGCTGTTCCTCTACCCCTAGCTGCCACCCACTCACTTGCTGTTGTCGCTGGCCACAGTGACATCGCGCACGTCGTACCCATGCCCTGCACAACCAACACCAGGCTGCTCAGCCGCTGATCAACAGAACGTGCAGACGAGCCCCAACCCTCACAGATAAATATGAATGGATGCATGCAGTTTAACAGCAGCTCAAGGGGCCTACCTGTGTATGTCTTCACCAGCACACCCTTATGAGGGTTCCACAGGCGAATGGTCCGATCCTGCAGGGAACACACTACTCTCAGCGCATATACCAAGGGTAGGTAATGGTGCATATTGGGCATAACGGCTTGGTAAGTGTCAGGGTACATGTGCAGTGGCTCGACGAGGGTGTTGTGTGCATGTGTGCCTGGTCTCACCTTGCCGCAGGACATGCAGTATGTGCCTGTGCTGTTGAAGCGCACCGCCAGCACAGGCCCCTCATGGCCCTGCAGGACTGCTGCCTCGTGACAGGGCAGGTGCTCGGAGGGGCCGGACTGGCCGGGGGGGAGGGTGGGCCCATACTCCATGGTGGCAGGCTAGGCACAGCGCCATGGGAGGTACCCTTGCGGGGTGGCCATGGGGGAGGCTGCACTACCAGGACCTGAAGCTGAACTCTGTCAATGGGATACGGGTGGCGAGGTGTGTACAGTTCACAAATACCCCTGTAGTATTGGCTTTGGAGTTTGCTATTCACCGCAGCACATGGGGCATGTTGACACTCAAAGACTTCCAAAGCATGCCGTCAGACCGAGGTCAAGGATGCCTATGCCAGAGTTTTGGGGTGTGTGCGAGAGGAAACAAAGTGGCTGACAAGAGTACTGTCACAGGGTTTGCAATACCGGTGGCATGCCAGTAATCAGTGCGTAGCACAAGCCCACGAGGTTGTGAGCTGTACCCTAGAGTGCACAGACGTTCAGCTTGTTTTGACTAAGAAGCTAGTGTGTGGGCAGTGCCGTAAGCATGTATTTTCGGTCCCCAAACAATGCCAGTGCCCAAAGCTTTCCAGCAGGCACCTCGAGTACCACTAATTGTTGCCACATAAAAACATCGACAACAACAGAAACATAGGCAAACCATTACTCAAGTGTACCATCTCGTCCTGGCTGAACTCTCTTTAAAGTGCTAGTGCCCGCGAAGGAGATGGGCAGTATGTGTACACACAACAGCATCCTTCCGTGTGCATGCATGCATATGCGCGAGTAAGCCAGACTCGACTAGGCACCAGCCGGCACACCATCCTTGGACCACCACCCCTTGCATCCCTCTTTCGGTAGCCTCCCACCGCGATGGCCGTGAACATCGTGCTGGTGGGCGACGCGGGGGTGGGCAAAACCTCCCTGGTCACGGCAGTGGTCCAGGAGACCTTCTCCACCACCCCGCCCCCGGTGGTGCCCCCCACCAAGCTGCCCGCCGAGCTCAACCCCGAAAACGTGCCCGCCACCGTCACCGACACATCCTCGCGGGAGGAGGACCGCCCGGCGCTGGAGGCGGCCTGCAAGGCCGCGGATGTGGTGATCGTGTGCTATGCGGTGGATAAGCCCAGCAGCTTGCAGTCAGTGAGCAGCAGGTGGCTGCCTGAGGTGCAGGGCATGGGTGTGCGCGTGCCCATCCTGCTGGTGGGGTGCAAGAGCGACAAGGGGTCGGGGATGCAGTCGCAGCTGGCGGAGCTGGAGGGCATCCTCAAGCGCAAGGAGGTGGGTGGTGGGGATGTGGTGGGGTGGGGGGGGGTGGGGGTATGGTGGAGGTCTGGCAACTGCCTAGCGGTGCCAGTGCAGCAAAAAGAAATGAAGGCATCATAAGAGAGTTGGCCGGCTGCATCGTTGCTGCCAATGGCACTGGCGTGGGGCGGGTGGCGATGGTGGTGCCTTGGCTGGGGTGCTGATGTGTCCCTATCCGCACCCTGCTTTGGTTCCTCTGATGCTTCAGACCTTATAATAATCTGCAGACTTGCTGCTCGCTGTATTTCTGTTGCATTTCCCAGGAATTGACTCTTGTAAGGCACTTTATGTTCAGTTCCTGTCCCTTCAACTGCATCCCATCCTCAGGTAGAGGTGGTGCTGGATTGCTCAGCCCAGAACCTCATCAACGTGGCTGAGGTGTTCTACTACGCCATCAAGGCGGTCATCTACCCCTTGAAACCCCTCTTTGACCCCGGCCGAGGCCTGCTCAAGGATAAGGCCATCCGCGCGCTGAAGAGGATCTTCATGCTGTGCGATAAAGACAAGGTACAGGGGCAGGGCATGCAGGCGACGAAAAAAAAATGCTCTGCACAATGTGACAAGGCCTAGGAATGCACCCCTGTACTCCTATTGTATGCCCTGGGATTCGGCACCATGTGTGTGGCGTAGGTCCTGCCTGCATGCTATTCACCTGCGGTGGTGCTTGGGGTAGATCTTGAGCGAACACACAGGCAGCACGTGTGTGGAGTTGGTGGCCACCAAAGTCATGTGCAAGAAAGTATGAAAGCCAATGCCATGTATGCAAAATGTGCTGGCAATACTGGTTAACCTGAACAGCATCGTCGGTACAACCTGCCCGCCCCCCTCACCCCGCACGCCCCACCCACCTCTTCTTACACACACGGCCCTCCCCCAGGATGGCGTGCTGAAGGACGAGGAGCTGAACGGGTTCCAGGTGCAGTGCTTCAACGCGCCCCTACAGCCAGATGAGCTGCAGGGGGTGAAGAGCGTGGTAGGGAGCAAGTACCCCACGGTGCGGGCTGCACCAGGCACACAACCACATCCAAACCCATCCATCTGCACTGCGGTTGCAGTGTCCATGCCATGCTAAAATGCATACCCCGCACCCTCATCCATCTGCACCAAACCCTCTTACGCCATGTCCAGCCGTGCAAGCAATCATGTATTACAGGTTCTGTTATCTGCAAAGATGGCTTCATATAAGCTGCATGGTCACACCTTACAACTTTAACCCTGGTGTTGGGACCTGCTGGGCTACACGTCAATTTGCCATGTCCTGCTGTCCACGCTGCATCCCCAAACATAGCTGCACTGCTTGCCGGCCCCTTTGACGCTGCTCACCATCCCCCCCTCCCCCCCCTGTGTAGGGCCTTGACTCCAAGGGCCTGAACGTGAACGGCTTCATCTTCCTGCACGCGCTGTTCATAGAGCGGGGGCGACTGGAGACAACGTGGCAGGTGCTGCGCACATTCGGATACGCAAACGACCTGCGGCTCAACCCTAAGGTAGGGTGCAAGTGCAGCTCGTCCACACCTGCTGGAATAATGCCATATGCTGCCTGGTGGGTTAATCGAGGAGGGTTTTGCTTAGGGTTTAACCATGTAGGTCTTGGATTAGAGTTTAATTAGGGTTCAAGTAAACTACCACCATCGTCCTATAGCACATCTAATGCTCATCTATATAAACCACACACTGGCTCACACTGCAACATGCACGCTTGGCCCGACCCCCCCAACCCCCCTTTGCAGGTGTTTGGATCCGCCCCCGCACCCACCTATCTTGAACCCAAACAACCCGAACATCTTGAAAATCGTAAACTTTACCCTCACTCCAGGAACTGGATGCCGCCACCCCTCCGCACGCGCCCGACCAGGTGGTCATGCTCAGCGACGCAGGCACAGCGTTCTTCACACAAACCTTCCGCGCCCACTCGCACACACCCGAACACGTGCTCACGCGCGCCGAGCAGGACGTGCTGTTTGAAACCGCGCCCGAGGCGCCCTGGGGCAAGGACTTCGACTGCACCTTTGTGGAGGCAGGGGGCAGCAACGGGAGCGCGCTCACTCTAGAAGGGTATTTGGCCCTGTGGGTGGGGATCACCGCCAGGGATTGCAGGAAGACGCTTGCCTATGCCATGTACCTGGGGTATGAGGGGGACGCGCAGGCGCTTGTCACGGTAAGGGGCTGTGTGATCCACATGGGGTTTGGATGTGAAGGGGGAGGGTGATATTTGATGCACATGTAGTATGGTTGTGGGTGGGAATGGGCCATGTGATGCATTCGGCCTTTTGCAAGGTGCATATCATGCCATGCACGTTGGCCATTCACCTGGTTAGCGGTGTGACATGTGATGCATATGGGCCATGCGAGTGAAGGGCGGCGCATTACAAACCCTTCCTGAATGGCCAGATGGAAGTCCACACTTACCTTAACCCTGTTAGTCATATCTAATCTTATAAGAAGACAGCGCGCACATTGGCCCGCATGCCTTCACCACCAACCCACTCCCCACATCCACCCCACCACCCCCGCCCCCCTCCAGGTCAGCAAGCCCCGGCGGCAGGAGAAGAAGGTCGGCACACAGCGGCGATCGGTGCTGCAGTGCGCCCTCATCGGCCCGCAGGGCAGCGGCAAGACGTCGATCTGTGCCGCGCTGGCCAGGCGCGAGGCGCCCAAGGCCAAGGACACGCGCTGCTACTCTGCCGTAGGGCGAGTGGATGTGGGCGGGGCGGAAATGACGCTCATGCTGCAGGTAAGGGACTCGGTTTGAAGTAATGCGCATGAGAGATATTCAAAGGGGCAGCGTGGTATCTTCGAGCTCTTCATTGATGCATTGATTCAGTTGGCGCGGGTTAAGTGAATACCGTTAAACCGGAGGGTTAAGGATGAATGATGAAGGGAAGAACTTTTTCGTTTATTACTTGGGTATGACAAAATCCTTATCTATTTTCGCTGTTTACCCTGCAGGAGTTGGATGACGCAGGGGTGGACAAGCTGGTGGGAGCGGATGCTGCGGACGAGCTTGCTGTGTTTGACTTTGCCGCCTTCACCTTTGACAGCACGGATGCAGACTCATTTGAGGCGGCGCACAGTCGCATGCTGCAGGTGTGGTGCAAGGGGAGGGTAGGGGGTTGGGGGGGGGTGGCTCCAGACGGTGTCTTTTAGGGGAGGCGGGGGTACTGGCACACGCATTGCCCTGCCATCGTACCCACCTCGCAAATGCCATTGCCTTGTTACTGATCGTATCATGGTTCCTACCCTCGTTATCCATTACCCTGTTAAGAGTTCCCACCCACCCATGCGTTCCCTTCCCGCCAGGTTGCCACCGCCTCGGGCGACACACTCCCCTGCCTGCTCATCGCCACCAAGACCGACATCGCCATCCCCGAAGCACTCACCAAGCAATACGACGAGGCGTGCGCGGCGGTGGGCATCCGCACCCCCCTCAGGTTCTCAACCCGCAGCCAAGACCCCTCGGCCTTGTTCAAGGAGCTGGCGGGTGCGGGGTTGCAGCAAAGCATGACCATACCCAACACGCCGTCGCTGCTGGCGGCGCAGCAGTACCGGCGGACGGCGCGGCGCGCGATAATCGGCGTCGCGGTGGGGGTGGGCGCGGCGGCGGGGGTGTATGTGGCGTTTAGGTGGTCCAAGCAGCGCGCCGCAGCGCAGCAGGCGGTGGCCAGCAGTTGAATGGAGGAGTAGGTGCCAGGACCCGCTCCATTGTCCCATGCGTTGGTGGGGTGGCGCCTCCTTGGCATGCATGGCGTCAACGTCAATTGACCGTGAGCTGTGTGCAATGCATCCTCCATTCCATTGCCATGATGGCGCAAGTGGAAATTGCAGCCACTCGGTTGCCAGCATGTCAGCAATGTCATCATTGATTGGCATGGCAGTTTGGCCACCGGGTGGCTATGGCTGCAGCAAGGAAACACGAGTATGATAATCCATTGACCCGGCCACTGAGACCCAGTCACACAGGCTGACAGTTGAGAGTTGGAAGTTGAACTGTAATAAGAAATATATACCCATTTTTTCCGGCAGCAAGGAGACACGACACATGTAGGACCAGTCACTGTGAGAGTTGAAGCGTAATAGTATCAAACAAGCTGCCGCCATGCCGGGCTTTACCATGGTGACCGTTAGTACCTGTTACGTGTTAGCACCTACTTCAAAAAGAGTAATAAACGGCCTGGTTGAAGACGATAGTTTATAGGTTGGCTGAGTTGCTCTGCCGTCGGGCCATCTGACGGCATCTCCTTGCGCCTGTGCATACTTCCTTCGCCCTCACCACGGCT
>JAULBX010026730.1:0-44007 GCA_032358255.1 Heterotrichella gracilis
GATTTCCCACTGCTTTTTCCCCGCCTTGAGTGCTGCCCACTGAGCTCTGAGGCGCGGTGGGCAGTGTGACTGAGCTCCTTGGTGCAACCCTAAACTTTTTCGGTTTTTATGCATTTTACCAGTTTTTTCCTATTTTAAATGTGAATTTTTGAATTTAGAGCGCGAATTTGCTCTTTGCATGCCTCCCCGGGATCGGGAAATCGCCCCGCCCGGGAGTTGCCTATGGTTTTCGGACTGCGGCGGGCTTTTCATCATTATTCTGTTATTCTGTTGGTGCAACAAGGTGATGGCTTCGCAGTTTTCGAAAAGGGTTATTTTTGCAGCACACCGCAAGTATATGTATGCGCGCAGTTGCGGCAGTTTGTTTGCATAAGGCGATTGTACAGCCAGCGACTTGCGAACTGATACTGTTCAACAGCTATGCACGCTGTACAAACCGGCTTCAGGTTCTCTCTCTTGAACTGCTCACATCGAAACTCTTTTAAAACCGAAGTCATGGCTTCTAAGGGTGGGCACCAGTGAGACTCATCTAGCCAGGTGCAGGTGAAGACATGCATACATGCCATAGCGCTATCTATGCCTCACCCTTCACCCGCACATTCCAGACTGCCCACCAAGTGGCAGAGGTGCTCTGATAAGCCTGGGGAAGGGCTCTGCGAAGGACTGACCAAATTGCGTGCCACTATCTGATACTGCATGCATGCATGCATTTGCGTTTTGCCCACAGTGTCCTCCTTATAAAAATCCTTTTTGTCTTGCTGAGCTGACAGTCCAACGTACTTTCAACATTAAACATCAAAGCTGTTGAAACGAACGTTGTTGTTGCCGTTTGTTGTAAGTTAATACTCTGTGCAATCTTCAGGGTTTTGGTCCGCGCAGGGTACCACAGTGATGGCCAAAGGTTTCTGCTTGCACCAGGTGCACCAAGCCCGCTCTTTGCAGTGGCGGACCACTTTCCAATCGAACACACGTTAGACATGCGCTGCGATTGGCAAGACTATCCGTCCCAAATTGGACCTTCTAGACGTCTGCAACATGGGAAAGTACCTCTCTCCGAGTGTTCGCTGCTGGCAAGGCGCCCACGGCAGGTAAGAACCGGCCCTTTGCAGTGCACTACAAAACCCGCCTCAGTATCCCGCCTCAGTGATATACCGTATTTATCCTAGAGGGGTGTGAAGTTGGGTAGGTTGCAGCGGTGCATTGGTCCGGATACTATCGCACGCTGCTCTTGCCCCTTTGCATGCAAAGCCTGAACCATATGTGGCGTTTCCTAACGAAGTCGAAGGTACCACCGGTGTGCTTGCTGCAGTAGTGCTATGCACTCTTTTTAATATTTTTGTTGGCATATGACACGGAGTGACTGTGCAATACCCGTACACTGTACCGAGGGCACCAGCTTTCCCATAGTTTTCTTAAAGATCTAAAACTAATATTCATAAGTTGGCTGGGAGCCTCGAACCTGTTGGGTTATGTTCAAGGGCATCAAGGTGTGCTAGTCGGGTGCGTTTGGTCAGCCACCTGGGACCGGTCTTGCAGCAAAAGGTTCGGCAAGGACTGCGCCTGGCCAGGTACACACTGGTACACACTGGGTAGTGCACCTAGTATATGTGGGTTCAAGAGTGGAGTTGGTCTGCCATGAAGTGACCTGTGTAGGACAAGCAGTTTGAATTGGTAGCTATAGAGTCCCATACTATGACAATCAGGGTTTTGTTCTACCTTGGTAACTGGCCTGCAGGGCTTGTAACCCAATCAAAATTTCATGTATTATTTTTCTGTACGCGCACCTTGATACAGCTTGTTCCTTTGCAGGCGACACCAACACGCTGACAAAGAAGGGGAGCCTGTCAGCTATGGATGATAGGGTACATTACCTGAGTCTGGACGAAAACTTGACCATACAGCTGGAGCGGGTGGGCCCCGGTCAAGCAAGGGTTTATCTTGTCAACGTTGACGCCGATAACGTGGAGCAGCCCATCCCTGCCCACATCACGATGACTGATGACAATGGTTATTCCAAAGCTGTCTTGTTCAACAGCTTTTGGGTCACGTGGGTAGGCAGCTATACACTCTTTGTCAACGGCCAGCCCTACATGGTCATTGGCAAAGAGAAAGAGCTGTCATTTGATGGGCCGCCAAGCGCAGCAAGTGGTGTACATGTCTCGTGACCTATCACCCTTCAATAGAGGGCCATGACAATTGCGGCAGTCCTATTCGAGAAACTCCAAAGCGCATATGCAGTTGAGAGTAGCAGCCCTTTCTATATGGTGTGCGTAAACCAGCACTCTTCCGGTTGTCACCCTAAGTTAAGGTTCCGGCTCGGTTCACCCCAAATGTGGTGCGAGGTTACTAACCCCGCCACCGTTGTTAGTAACGGTTGCTAGTAATGGTTGTTAGTAACGGTTCCTTTGTGTACATCCTTACATGCTCATGGATCAGCAGTAGGGTCAGCACCCGGAGCTTCCAACATGCCTTGCGCCTATCAATTCAAGGCCTGTTTTGGCGCTGTTTCTAACATTCCTGCACCAAGAGTGTCATTTCAGCTGTATCACGCACCGCCATGTTAGCTTATGTCATGTTGTTTTGAGCGTGCTGCCACATTGTTTTATTAAAATTAACATACCAGCGCACCGACCGTGCAGGCCTCCAGTGCCTGATATGGAGAACCCAGCTTCGCTTACAACTGCGTTAGAAGATAACGCACAGTTTTTATTTGTTGACTGTTGCGATACATCAATGCCACTGAATAAATATGCGCGCTGTACAACGGCGCCCAGGGTTCAGACTATCTCTGAAGTAAATTGCAGTTGGAAAATTGTTTGACAGGCCGATCTATCTCTCAGGGTGAGCACAATCAGCTGGGCAGTTTTGGGTGAGATATGCATACATGCCAGCGCACACCCTAGGGTTACTAGGGTTCTGCTCCTATCCGTGTTCCTGACCGTGTCTACTCGCCCACATTGGTGGGTGCGACCAAACAGGGGTTGCAACTTGTATCGAATAAGTACTAAGTTCCACGTTATATCTGAGAGGCCAGAGTCAGGTAAACTGGGGCACACCAGGTGCGTAGCGCTTTGCAAGTAGTTGGCGCATATATAGAGGCCACCTTGTACAGGCCGATATCCAAGCTTCAAGTGCTTCATCCAGTAGGATATATGCGACAAAGGATGGACTTACAACAATATGCATTACAAAGACTGACAGTGTATGCTCGGCACGCTCGATGTTTCGTATCCGCATAACTCAGCGGCCTTCATATATATGTAGGGTGGCATTGCCCACTGCGCAGAGCATGCTAGTAGTCAAGGTTTGGATGGGCTGTGTATCCCCAGTCCAGACTCCTAAATATGTCCAGTGACTATCAATAGCACCAGTATGCGTCGCTTTTTAAACCTTAATACCGGGCTAGCTAGGGGTCCACGCCTGCCTGTTGCAACCAATTGGTATGCGCATGCATGTGCGTGTGTTTTAATATGGATATTGCTAGTGAGGCAATCAGTCAACTAACGGTTGATACCATCGTGGCAATTTGCAGGACTCACCAAGTTCACCGCTTGAAGCACTGCATTCTCCAGCCCTTTAGTCCTCAGGCTGTGAGCCATTGGCCAGACGGTGGTGTACATATGTCAATGGCTAGATACACTGCAGTGCTCATACTCACTGTGCTGGTGGCAGCACACCACCCGGTCCACGCCATTGTGAAAGGACGTGCACTTGTTGAAGCCAAGCCCAGGAGCTTGGCACTTGTTCAGCCAGCAGCTGCTGGAGCTCCGCAAGGTAAAAACCCCAGTGTGCTGTGCAAACAATAAGTGCAGTGAACCTGTTCTTGTACAGGCGTCGTCAAACAGGTATAGTGGTGCGCATAAATGCCAGTAGTGTGCCAAACCAGAGTCTTTAGAACTGTGAAAAAAGCATTCCTGTTGTGCGCCCTGTGCGGTGCTTGTGATGGTCTACTGTAGGCCCAGGTGCATTTCAGATGAGGATAAGTTGGAGGGTAAATCAAGTCAAACCAATACCTGTAGTATTGAAGCTGTAAGGCATCCCGATTATATTTTACAAGCACATGCGCGTGTGTATCCGCCTTTACAAATGACTCACCTCATAGCAGTGCGCCATGCTAATGGATCAAGCACACTGATTTGAATGCAAGCAATTGTGGGCCAATGATGAACTACTGCCTGTGGAACGGCATTTCAACAATTACCGCTGTCTCGTAAGCTGCACCGCAGTCAAAATCCATTGATGACATGGGGCCTTTGAGAATTACTCCATTGGATGCATTTAGCACAGGGCCTAGGAGACACCCATGCGCAAATCCTGGGTACCCTGAAATTGTGCACCCACTCACCGACACATGTGCCTGCCCTATGACTACCAACATGCGCCTCCCCTTGATCCACACAGCCACCACCACCTTCTCCAACAGAGACGACACCTATGTCTTCTCCACCGACACCATACCCTCGGGCTCGGGCTGGTTCCACTACGTGGCGGTCAACCTGTCGGTGCCTGCAGATGCGGGGCTGGCCAGGAGCTTCCCCGCAATATTTGCATCTGACACCCGCAAGCACTGCATCCGCAAGAAAGATGTGGCAACAGGTGAGCGCATGTGCCACTTCGGAATATCCGGCCAGGCCCATGGGGATCTCCAGTCTTGAAGATTGCACATGAACCAGTGGGAGTCTGTGCTGCCTGCCCATTTTTCTCGCATGTGCATGTGCTCAATCTGATCAAATTCAGCCACACATAGGTTACTGAAAAAAGCGCATAAATAAATTGCAATTTGCGCCAACTACCCAGTGCTAGCATACGGCAGCCATTCTAACCCCGGGTCCCGTGGGGGCTGCATGCATATGCAAATAGCAATGCCTCAATGGGCCATTGGCGTCAGCATTATGGCACCTAAAAGGAACTGGTGTGGCTAGCCTCACCATTAGTATCCTATTGATGTCTCCCTTGACAGTGACCTTTTCCCGCTGCAGGTGCATGGAACGAGTTTGCTGGGCAGTGCGGGACTGCAGGCAATGTAGGTGGGGCTCTCACCACCGCCCGCTTCACTCGCCCCCAGGGCATCTGCCTGCACGCAGCAATGAACCTGCTGGTGGTGGCTGACGCGGGCAACGCCTGCTTGAGGGCGGTTTGGCTGGGTACGTGTGGGTGCGCGCAACTGCAAGATGGGTACTATTTTGCGTGGTTGCACCCCATCACCCACCTCAGGTCCCACCATTCACACGTGGGTAGTATGCAATGCCCTCCAAGGTGCAACATCATTGACGGACGCTCCCAACCACACCATGCTCCCAAAATTTCGACTGCCTCAGCCAGCAGTGCCAAAAGGTGCACGTTGTTTTTGCGCAGAGTCAGGGAATGTGACCACGCTTGCTGGCATCTGCGGCAGCCCTGGATTTCATGACGGGGTGGCCAACCTCTCCCTGTTCTCACAATCCATCACCGACCTCCACTGCCTGCCTGACTGCTCCCTCCTGGTGACTGACACCAGCAACGGGAGGGTGCGGAGGGTGGTGCTGCCACAGCAGGAGGGCTGTGGGGTGCCGCAAGGTGGGGATTCGCCACCGCCACCGCCACCGCCACCGCCACCGCCTCCGCCACAGCCGCCGGCTGCGCGCGGGGGTGGGTGGCGCGCATGGGTGGGGGCCGGTGGGGCGCTGGCGGTTGTGCTGGCAGCGGTAGAGGGGGGTAGTGTGTGGGTGAGTAGGAGGGTTGCGGATGCGCGGGCGCGGCATCGGGGTCCATCGGTACGATATTTTGTATGCAGTTTGCGCTGCACTCTTCTGCTAGTGGTCCACATAGGAGATCCGCTCAGTGCATGGATGCACAACTGTGGCCACAACGATGAACTGGAATCAGGTTGTTTGACGTGCACTTTGTCACATCATTGCAATTCTGGACCGACATGGACGATTGCCCAACTGGGCCCCATCTAATATCTCATGTTACCACCCTTTGCAGAGGCATGAAGCAAGGCAGTTCTTCAGGCGCATAAGTGGTGGTGGCGGCAGCACGCAGAGTGTCCAGACAGGCGCGCTTGGGGACACAGCTGCCATCCCTGGTGAAGGTGCTAGTGACACGACTCGACCCTTGCTGCCTGGTAACAATGGGGAGAATGAAGGCGGTGGTGGTGGTGGTGGCATGGTTGCAGCTTTAGCTGAGCCCAGAACGGCTGTGTGGCGTAGCTGGTGGGGGGTTGCAAACAGTATTGCCTGGGGATGGTTGTCCATGCGGTGGCCGTGGAGCAGACGGGGTCCTGTGGATCACAGTGGAGCACCTCCCCTGATTGATATGACCGACGATGACAGTGAGAGTCCAGGAGCAAGAAATGAATCCTGGCAGGAGGTTCTGGCAGGACAGCTACATGGCACCCAGCCAGTTGCAGGGTCTGATGTGGAGGGCTACCCCACCCAAACTGCGACAATCGACGAGGTGCACACAGCTCCCGGACCAGGCGCCAGGTCAGATATCCCACATTTACCAGGCCCTGGGGATGGTGCCACAGCGGATGATGCACAGGGGAGTCCCCAGGACCAGGGAGCACATGAGGACGCTTCCAGTTCTGACGTTGCACCTGAGGTGGACCAGCAGGTCACGCTGCAGGTGGCAAGGGACGTTGCAGGCTTGGGTGGGATGGCACCAATAGGTGCGCGCCCTACAGCTGTGGTGGACCCCGCAGCAGCAGCAGCAAACTTGCAAGCGAGGGAGCTGCAACGCTTTGGTGAATTACCCTCAAGTTGATGTCCATGGATGTTGTATCATGGGACTTTAAGCTGATTCTCTTATGACTGTCAGACTGAGTGCAGCAACTGACTCACTATCACACAGTATCATAAATACAGTAATCTGTGTACATGAGAAGAATATTTTGGCCACCGAAATATTTTGGCACACCATCATCCTGTCACCGAGCCTTGATTGTCGTGAATGCATTGTGTACCGGGCTCCAGTAGGCTGAGCAGCGGAGAGTTGTTCAAGTATCACTGTGACTGAATTAGTAAACAATTTGAACATCATTAATGCTTATTTTTAAACATAATATTTTACAGTAAATACATGGCCGCGGCCGCAGCTCGCCGCTTAATGACATGATGTATTTAGCCACATGATGATCATTACCTGGACATATCATGATGATCAGCCAGCCTCTGCAGCTGGGATTATACTCAATGCCATCGCCCGGGGCGAACCTGTGCCGCTGCGGCAGCTGTGAAATTTCACTACATTTCAACGATGTGCCAAAAGTGCCCGCAGGTCGTCACTGGCATCATCATGTGTTGATGCTAAACTAGCCGGACTGGGTACAAAAATCACTAGCATCCAGAGCGCTGTATTATGTTCAACTTAAAAGCTGAGCGGCTCAACTTGCCAGCAATGCCATGGGCCAATAGAATAAAGCTTCGCTGCACTTTCATATTGTCAACACACACATAATTGGCGCTCAGACACAAAGTTGAATTTGAGCCCTGACTGCAGCAGGCTTCCCTCAATTTCCTCAAGTCCCAAGGAGACTCCCAACCCTGATTGCAAGCCATCTCACTGACCCCACCGTGAATAGTCTCACTTTGCCTACAGTCATCCCTGCCTGATCCCCAGACGCCTGTACAATAAGCTGCTCTGCTACTGGCCTCCCTCCGCTTCCCCAGCAGCAGGCGGTATCACAACCTGAGTCTCTTGAGCGCTTGAGACACATCCCACCGCAGCACGCGGCCATCCAGGCCGCCACTGGACACCATCACCTGGCCGCCACCCCCCCCACCCACCACCATGATGTCCAAAATGCAGTTCTCGTGCACGCCCCCACTGTTGCTGACCAGCGCTGACTCAGCGCCCAGCACCTTCGCCATCTCCTCTCCCACTTTTTGGTGGAAAAGCATCAGCTTGTTGTCGTAGCCCCCTCCAATGAGCACCTCTGTGTGGCCGCTTGTCACAAACAGCAGGCATTTCAAGGGCAGGGTGTCCAGCTTCAGGGCTTGCACCACGGGCTGGGAGGTGTCTGGCAAACCCTCTGGGGTTTGCAGGAAGGTGATCACGTGGAGGCTGGAAGCATGGCTGGCCACTGCTAGCTGGGTGCCTGGGCCATCACATCAGATAACATGGCTCTACTTCTCAATGGATTCAATGTCGGAAAGAAGTCTGGTGTGCCAGCACATACTCATGGTGATACCGTATCCAGTGCCACATGATGCCCACGTGGCACAGGCACTACGCCATGCCATAGCATCAGTGCCAGATGCAGTACACCATTTGGCGACATTGCGGTAGCATGCATGTCAATGTGAATGCTCACTGCCATGCAAGCAGCCTGGCCCCACCTGCTGCAGACCAAGCCACCGCGTGCCCCCACCCGCTGTCAGTGTCCAGCTCAAACAGCACTGCCCCAAAGCTGCTGCTGGCGCCCTCCCCTGTGCTCTCCGTCGTGTCGTCCTCTGCGATCCAATGGGCAAAAGCGCTCACGGGCAGCAGAATGCTGGCATGAATGGCATGGAGATGGTGGCACGATCACAGTACATGCTTGGAGTAGTCCAGCCAGCTATGATCAATCTGTGGTAGGGATATATGCACCCGGGTACCATGAGGAGGCGGGTACATGCCACATGTAGCGGATTGTGGGCATGGGCGTGTGCACATGCACCCAGCACCAATGCATGCCAGGCCATGTCGACAATGGATTCTTACATGGCCAAGTACATGTATGATTGCGAGCTGTGCACTCTCACAATCATAGGAGGGGCATAATGGCCTGCAAGCAATGCACTCTAGGGGGTACGTGTGCCGGTGCGGTATTTGAGAATAAAATTTAGTACCCACCTTGACAGGGCGCAGCTCCCCTGGCATCAATGACCCGGCACTTGCCATCGCAGGAGCTGGTTGCCAGCCAGTCAACCCTAGGGTGCCAGCTGACCCCCGTCACGGATGACTTGTGCACCCCCTTGACCACCCGGCTGGTCCACCACCTGTTCTCCTTCTCAAAGTAGCACACAGACACCGTCTTGGCCGCACTGCCGATGGCGAAGAGGTCTCCCGTTCGGTTCCAGGCCACGCACAGCGCTGCACGCTTCAGCTGCGTCACCGCAATGTCAAATTTCCACTTGCCGCTGTCGTCCTTGTGCCACACCAGCGCGTTCCTGTCATGGGAACAGGACACGAGCTGGCTGGCAGGAGACCATTCCAGCCCTGAGACCAGCAGGTCATGCTGCTTGAGGGTGTCTGTGTGCTTGAGCTGTTTGCCACGTGGCTCGTAGATGTGTATCTCGCTGCCGTTGGGGCACAGGGCCAGGGTGGTGCCGTCCGGGCTCCAGGCATGGCAGCTCAGGTTCTTGACAAGTGGGTCTTTGAGCGAGGCCATGGACAAGTGCGCCAGCCGCGGTACTTGCGCCAAGCTGGTGAGTGACGCGGGCTGTCAGGTACAGTGTGTAGTCACGATTGCACTCCAAGCAGTGCTTCAAGTGGAATCACTTGAGGGGCGAGTCCTTCTGCGGCCTTTCACACCGATACTCCTGACACAATGATAGATAAGGGCGTGGTTTCAGGGTGACGAGACGTAGTACAAGCACCGTAAGCTGTCACGGGTTTGTCTCCAGGGCAAAATGTGTTCTGTTCCAACTTTCTATGCATGCACATGTGGCGTGGAACAGTTCAAGATGAAGCAGAAATGCCACCCAAACTTAGACTGAACGGGCACAATTAGTTGCCCATAACTCTATGCGCAACACTGCACTGCACTTTGCTCAATGGAGGCAACCCAGTGTGCTGTGGCAAACTAACCCTGTGCATGCATGCATAGGTTGCGACTGCCCACCTATGTTGCTGTAGGGTGCACGACTAGCTGACGCAGTTTGACAGTCACCAATCATGACAACAACAAAGACAGCGTTATTTGTAAGACAGAGCAGTTTCAAGAGGACGAAGGAGCTCAGCTGAACATTTCTGCGCTATTTTCCCCCACTTGCTTTCCCCCCCTTGCCAAACGTCAATAATGCGTCAATGTCTGCATGCATAAAGAGAAGCAGCCGAGACACGACCCTTTACGTCCTGCATATTCACAACTGCCTTTGAACACTGCTCTTCGTTGTCTCGGCTATCGTTGGGCACAACCGTTGTGGTTCAGCAACAATGGGAAAGAGCAGGGGACGCGGGAGAGGAAGGGGGCGCGGTCGTGGGCGTGGGGATGGCGATTCGGACGAAGAGGAAGGCCCCAAAATAGGTGTGTTTTGTACCCCTTTTCCCACCGCGGGGTTTGAGGCGGGCACTTGTAAATTAGGCTATATGCATGCATTGTGGCTGCTCCATTAATGCGTACCATGCGCCCACTAGGTAGATAACTACGCAATGCAGTGTTAGCAAATAGAGCTTAATTCACGCAGCAAACTATCGCCGTACCCCCTTGTTTCCGGCATCAGTGCAACAATTGTGTCACGAGGCCTTGCAGCAATGGCCCTGATGTTTCGACTCGTGTTTTGTGACTGTCCCGTTGTTGGGCAGGCGGACAGAGCTCCACAGCAGGCATGTTGCCACCCAGTGATAGCGACGAGGAGGACGAAGAAGAAGTGCCCAAGGAGAAGGGGCAGGTATGAAACCCTTGCACAATACTGCACAACGCTGTCCATGTCACAAGCTGGGCTTCTGTTGAAGCACAGTGGCATTGTACATAAGGCTGTCACAAATTGTTGTTATTCGCGAATATATATGCCGCCTGCCCTGCCTTTGCTGCCATGCCATGCCTGACCTGCTGCTTGCTCTCTGCAGAACCCAAATGCAGGGATGCTGCCTCCCAGCAGCAGTGACGAGTCAAGTGAAGATGAGGAAGAGGAGGAGAAAGCTGCACCAACGCCACCAAAAGGCCGTCCTGCAGTTCCAGATGCACCACGCAGGTACTTCAATATGCAACAACTCGCACTGTTTTGTGGCCTGGACTGGACAAATCTACTAGAGTTGGCTGCTCGCCAGCAAATTGGCTCGGACAGTCTTGCCCAACAAATGCTATACCCAGGAGCTTCCCAGCCCACTGCCCCAGTTGGTCACGTTCTCCCCTTTCCTTTCCAGGAAGAAGGAGGAGGAGGAGCTTGACCCCGAGACCATGCGCCTGCAGCTGGAGAAGCTTGAGCTTGTGAGGAAGAAGCGCGAGGAGGACAGGCTGAAGCGGATTGCTGACGAGGGCTGGGACCGCTTTGCACCCGTCAGTGAAACCAACAAGAGGTGTGTTCTTAGCGCCATGGGTGGACTCGTCTGCTGTGGCAGCCGGTTGTGATGCTTGGCGCTGCGCACTGTATTGGATTTGACGTTCTTTGAGCAACAGTGCGCACTGAATTGATGTCGATGCTTCTGTCAGTGGGATGCTTGAGCAACTGTGTCAAGGGTTGTATCGTGACACCTTGTCATGTTTTCTGTTCAGGCCTGACAGCGTCCCAGTCGACCACCCAAGCCGTGCGCTGCAAGAGTGAGGAGGACAAAAAAGTCGTTCCTTGAAGATGTGGGACAAATACTTTGAAGTCTGAGGCAGAAGTGGTTCATCTTGATGTTGTCAGCGCTGAATTTAAAATACAGCTACTTGTCATGGACAGCGATGACGTTGACCATGTCCACACATCAACACGCGTACCTTACTGGCAGCACAGCCACACGTGACATGACCGCCACTCTGGCTTACATTCCTTTGAGACTGAAAGCTGTAGAGTGTCATTTTGCAAGTGGGATTGGGAGGGCTGTATGGAAACAGCGCAGCACAGCAGTTGGGGCCACCTCAAGGGGGTCAACAGCTTGTTCCATGGTGTTTTACCTTGCGGGTAATTTGTGGAAGTGTACATGCCATGCACGAAGTGCAACTGCAAGTAATGCACGAATTTATGCATTGCTAGCAGGCTTATTCTTAAGTATTGTCTGTGCTGCAAAAGATGATAAAACCCTAATCAAACCCTAACCCAACAAACCCAAAAATATTGGCCTCCTTTCCTGGGCAGAAAATTGGCGCGCCGCGGAAACTGAAGCAGGATTACTTTAGCAGGTTGGTACCCCAAACCACACATCCGCCACGCCCATACTCTCCTAACAAACAGGTATTGGTAGCGTTGATGTGTGTGGTGTGTAGATGCAAGGCTTGCTGTGTCCCACCCAAAAGCCTTAGTACCCCCTCCACATTCGCGCTCCCCCCCGCGCAACTGAGAAACTTGCGCGCTTTCTTGATAACGGTAAGCTTCAAAAGCACATTGCAACGACTTTACTATGCCAAAGATTGTTGCGTTTGGACGGTTTGCGCTTGGCTAGGGAACCTTCCAGCCTTCCATGGCAGTGCATGCATCTTTGCTTTTGTGCACAAAGAGAGGGGTAAGCTCGCTATTACTTCTGCTTTCGATGTATTGTCGAAACGGTAGTTCGTACCCTTGCTGCATTGCTGCTTTTTATCTTAGTGGCACTGTATTCGCTACGAACCTAGGGGTAGACATCAGTGCGTGACATCAGGGTTGCCAACCTTTCTAGTGTGCAAAGCACAGTGGCACCAGTCCCACGCCAACTCAGCACTGCAGCTGACTTGGCAAAAAGCTGCAAGCTCAGTTCTGAACCCTCTTTGTCCTGAGTTGTTGCTGTGTTTGGCACCCAGTATAAGGCTCACCATAGTAGGTGGGACAGTTTCAAAATGGGGTGTGTCCTGTCTGCTGTCCAAGCACCCACTGTGGCTACTGCTCTCACCAGTGACCTTCTTGCGTGTTTGCCTGATATTGATGTCTGGGTGTTTGTGTTGTGCAACACCATTGGCTGTCTAACCTGCAGTACAAATAGGGGAAGGCTCTCAGCTAATCGCAACCTGGTTTGCCTTGCAGGGTGCACCAGGCAGCATGTGTGACTGGAAGTCTTGCCAGTTCAGCCATCCCGTCTAACTGCGGCATCCACAACCAGCTCAAGCTCCAAGTTCGCGACTGCAGCAAAGCACTGCGCTTCCCCCACCCACACAGCCCTGCCAGGGGCGACGCGTAGGATGGGCACTGAAACAGTGTTTCTAGATGCCAGTGATAACTATGATTTCCTCTTCAAGGTGGTCCTGATTGGTGACTCTGGGGTGGGCAAAACCAACATTCTCAGCCGGTTTGTCCGGAACGAGTTCACCAACGAGTCAAAGTCCACAATTGGAGTGGAATTTGCAAGCAAAAGTATGCAGGTGGGGCCTTGCCTTGATGCGCTGCCCCTTTGCCTGTTCTGTATATGTCTTAAAGAGCTGTTCCACAATCACCAAGCCATATACCCAGCACGGTGCAGCAAACTTGAGGGAGTAGAACACCACTTGCCACCCAGCCCACTGTGTGCTCGCCCTGCTGCATAACAAGCTGCCGCGGCCTCCCGCCACCACTCACCTCCCACCCACCCACTCGCGCAGGTGGATGGCAAGATCCTCAAAGCCCAGATATGGGACACGGCTGGGCAGGAGCGGTACCGCGCCATCGTGACGGCCTACTACCGCGGCGCAGTGGGCGCCCTGCTGGTGTACGACATCACCCGCAAGGAGTCCTTTGCCAACCTGGAGAAGTGGCTGCGGGAGCTGCGCGACAACGCAGACCCCAAGATGGTGGTCATGCTGATCGGCAACAAGACGGATCTCAACCACCTGCGGACGGTGTCCACCGCTGATGCCCTGGATTTTGCAAAGCTGGAGCGCCTGCTGTACCTGGAGACCTCAGCCCTCAACTCCAGCAACGTGGACCTGGCCTTTGCCACGCTGCTCAAGGAGATCTACCGGCAGTACCAGCGCAAGGACCTGGGTGGCAGCAACGAGCAGCCCATCACATTTGACTCACAGCCGGTGGACCTCACGGGTGGCGCGGGGCAGAAGCGGGGGTGCTGCGGGTGATGTAGCTCCTGTAGTGTCACCTTTATCAGTATGGGGCGATGGGGAGCTGGTGGCAGCCCATATGCTGCAGATGGCTGGATTTGGGAGTCTTGGTGTAGTGACGAATTGGCGTGGAATGGGCAAGAAAGGGCTGATTCGTCAGCAATGGTGCTCTGGAGCAGCCTTGGAGCAGCCATGCAGCAACTTGGCGGCATGTGATGGAGCGCTCTTTGTGTGCTATTGGTTATGCAGGGCATGCCAGAGCATGCTCAGCACAAGTCAACGTGGCTTGACATGGCAGCATGGGGTAAATCTAGCACTGTAACATGTTGTGAGTGTGGTGTGGTGTGGCGCTAATGGGTGTCCACCCTTGTATGGTTTGTTAGAAAATGCTTTTCAAAACAATAACTGCTCATCCTATACCCTAACAATGCATATGCTTCCGCCCATGTGGAGACCTGACCAGCTTTGTGGGTGAACGCGATTACAAGATATGTTGTTGCACGTGACCCTTTCGTACATACAAAACCTTCCCTTGAACCCGCACTGTGCTCACGAGCAGAGTAGTATGACACGCAACCGTTTCTTTGTTGACCTGATGATGCTTGCCAACTTCTACAATACCCATAGTATATTTCCTGTTTGCAATGACTTAACAGTGGCTCCAGGCTGGGCTGAGCGCTATGGCAACAGCAGAGCCCTAGAGTGCGTAATTTAAGCCTATAACTATGTTGTCGTGCGAGTAAACCAGGGAAGCGGGCTGTAACTACTCAATATATTCAAACAGATCATCTGATGACCTCGCCGCGGCGCTGATGTCACACAGCATCAGGCGCATGGATGCCAGCAACCCGTCCAGCCAACGTTGACCTATAGATCCTATCGTAACCCCCCTTTGCATTTGGGCCAGAACGAAACCATGGGCTCTGTAGTATTAATACCCACAAGACACCCCAGTCCTGCCATTGGTGCACACTGAACCCGTACAGTACAGCACACGTTCTTTGCAGTGCGAATGGCACCTCTTTGCCTCGACTGTAGACTTACAACACCAGCTCAAGCACAGCATGTGTTGGGCGCACATCTATGCTGCACAATAAAGCTCTCGGTGAACCCTTCAAGAGTGTAACACGTGAAAGCAGGCAGATGCAACAGCTTCAGTGGCTTGACATGCCTGGAACATTGGCTCACTTGGTGTCCTGAGGGGCCATACACCACCATGGACACCACCGCTCTCCCTGCCGTTGCCCCAGCCCCTGCACCAGACTCAGGGGACAAGACGACGCAGTGGACGGCTGGAAACATCGCTCTGTCCATATTCCTATTTCTAGTTGCAGGCGTGGCTGAGATAGGCGGTGGATGGCTGGTGTGGCAGGCGTTGAAGGTGGGTGGCATGCTGTAATCCTAATTACGTAAAATGGTTAGCACTTGACACCGCATGTTGTGCTATTTCTTTCCGTCCACGTAATCTTCTGGAGAATTGTGGTTGAATTACGTGCATGCCTGGTGCAGAGCAAGCAGCCGTGGTGGTGGGCACTGCTTGGCGGTGTAGTGTTGTTTTGCTATGGGGTCATCCCAACCTTCCAGCCCGTGGACAACTTTGGACGAGTGTACGCTGTGTACGGTGGCTTCTTCATAGTCCTGTCGTACCTATGGGGGTGGGCGGTCGACGGGGACCGGCCAGACATCGGTGAGTACGGATGCATGCATGCATGTGCAAAACCCATATGCATGCATGCAATCGCCCTGTAGGGACCGCGGCAGGTTGACAAAACTGCGCTTCTGCACACTGTGATATATGCCCACAAACTATAGCCCACCGGTTTGTAGCGTGGTCATAAATTCTCACGCCGGCATCACACTGTGTGCATCTCAAAAGACAACGTTCATGCTGACTCAACCAAACAGCACAGACTTGCCATTGTGGAACTTGGGCAACCAACACGTGAAATGCAACTATGGCTGTGTGATCTTGCAGGTGACTGGGTTGGTTCAGCTATTGCTATAGTGGGAGTAATACTGGCATGGTTCTGGCCGAGGGGCTGATGGCACCACCAACCAGCCGTTCACTGCAGTCATATCTGACATTATTTTGAATGAATCAAACAGCATTGGCCGTTCAGTGTAATTGTTGGCCTCAATGCGCACTCCAGCCCAGGAGGGGTTGTGGCAGGGTACCAGCAATGCCAGCCTGTCATCCTGGGAACCCTAAGGGTTTAAGCAGGCGGGCCCTAGGGTTTTGCCACCAGCAGCTCCGGAGCCACCTCCTCAATCTGCGGTGTGGCCAGGGGCAGCTCCACCCTAGGTAGGGTTTCAAGGAGCTCATAGGGTGCAACCTGGACAGGGGAAGGAACGTGCAGTCAAGTCTCCAAATTATTGGCGATGGAAGGGTTTTCAGTTGGTAGTGAGATGCTGCATTTTCTTATGTCCTTTGATTTGGGTGCTTGCTATAGGGGCAGCACAACTCCCTGCACGGGGATTCGTCCATCCTCAGCTGCGGCGCACTTCTTCGCTTACTTTGATATTATGTTTGTGTTAAGCGCAGGCCCAGGGGCATACTCCACATGGACAGATATATATCCGGGTGGCTTTGTTATTTTGTTTATAGGTTCAAGTGTTTGTCTACATTCATGACCGGGCCATGCAATGGGCGGAAATGTAATTACCAATCGATTGTGAGTACACATGCTCCATATGGCAACGCTCACGTTGTCAAGTTGATATGCAAATGCACTTTATTAAGTTTGATACTTTAGGCTGCTACTCCAAGGCAAACATTGGTCTAGACCTTCCGTGTGAGGTCCATACCCACCTGGCCCACCTGGCCTAACATAGACCCTAGCCATTTACCTCTATATAAATGGATAGGGTCAGGGTTTGGCTAGAGCACTGGGAATCGGCCGGGGATGGACGGTGCTTGGTGAATTAATAATGTTACAACGCAATCAACATTTATTCATGGTTGCTAGAGCCAAACCCTCGTGAAGACCCTGCCCACCCACCTGGTTGAACCCATCCTCCCACGTGATCTGCACCGCGTAATTGCCAAGGGGAACAATAGATGCTGGGCGCACGTCGTCAGAAATGTCGTCATCGCGCAGTGTGCGCACCCCCGTCCACTCATCTATTGACTTTGCCGAGGTGTCCGCCCGCCGCACAGTGGCGGGGTCGAGGGCGAAGGGGGCAGTGCCTGCAAATCAAGGTGGGCCACAGTCATGATCAAGGGGACGGGATAGCACAGGATGGGTGGAGGGACCTATAGTTAGGTGTAAACAGACTGTGTCGGACTTTGCACATCACCCCATTATTTCTGTTTGATTCTACCGTATGTGATGAACAAAAAAACATGTGGATGGGATGTGGAGCATAATTGAGGAGATTTGAGATGGACGCGGCCACCTGCAGGTGCGGCGGGTGGTGCAGTGGTTTAGAGTACATTGTGGCTGACACAGTTTGGACCACATGCGGCATGCCATGCCCGTCACAGGTGAACTTTCACAAGCTCCCGCCCTTTTCCCCCACCTGCCAGCTCCACCACCACCACGTCCCCGTCCAGTTTCACCGCATTCCTCTCCGCCACCTTGAGCTTGGCCACCTCCCGCACCACCGCTGCGCCAAGCTCCATGAAGCGCCGGCTGGTCTCGCAGGCAGGCGAGGAAACAACAAGGGGCTGGCCGCCTGGGAAGGGAAAGGGGGTCAAGTGCGTGGGTGGGGGGTCAACAGTGGGGGAGGGAGAGAGGGTGCAGAAGGGCATTGTCATGGTGGTGAAGGCAAGGGGGGGGTTGCTGCCTGATGAGTGGTCACGGTGGCGTGGGAAGGGATGCACAGTGCTACTGCCAGGCTAGTTGCTGTTGCAAAATTGTGGTGTTTGTGCCAATGGCGCAATTTATTGCTGCTATGGTGTGCCACTGCATGGTGTGCCAAGTATAGCTGTAAGAAAACCTTAACACAGGGTTTGTTGGGTGTTCACCGCACCATCTCCTGCTGCAGATAGGTCAGGCTCGATGGGGAACCGAACCAGATTCGGCAGCCCAAAGTCCCGAACAATCCTGTCCCCAGATCCTGTCCCAAAGGGGTAGTACCGCTTTCCATCTCCGTCAAAGTATGACATGTTCTCCACCACAGCCACACAAGGCACCTGGAAAAGGAACCATTGGTCAAAGGCCACTGCACACCCCATGCTCCACTTACAAACTGCGTACCAATCTCATTTCAGCGCTCGCAAACATAGTGTTTGTGGGGGCAACTAAAGAGTGCATGGGTGTCACCAAAACGGACTACATACAAGAAAGCACAGGCCAGGGGCACATCACATAACAGGGTTCAGCACATGCGCATGAAATTTCTCAGCCCTCATGCGTTTCCAATAAAAAAGTGAACCCGGATTATGTAGATGACTAGGTCATGTGCACTGATGACTCCACACATGTCCAGCAAACCATCTACAGACCCTTCACAGAGCCCTACCTTGAGCCGTGCAAACATGCGGATGCCCTTCGCCACATCAATGAACGCCAGCTTCTGAGGCGTGGTCACGATCACCGCCGCACTGAACGACACAGTCTGGCACAGCGTGAGCTGTATGTCCCCAGTGCCAGGGGGGAAATCCACCACCAGGTAGTCCAGGTCGCCCCACTCACTGGTCAGCAGCAGCTGCTGGATGAGCCCTAAACAAGGGTTTTGGGAGGCGGTAAAAGGTGGTGGTGGGTGTGGGGGTGGGTGTAGATGAGTGTGTGGTGGTCAGTGCGCCATTACTGGGCAAGAGGTATGTGGCTGTCACCATAATGATACGCAAATAGGATGCAGGTGCGCACTGCCAACCAGAAAATGCTACAATTTCCCATTCCCCCCACCTGACACCATGGGTCCCCGCATGATTGCGCTCCCTTGGCCGGCAAACCCGAATGACACCACCTTCACACCCTCGTACTCCGTGGGGGTGATGGCCTGCGAGCGGAGGGTAGAAGGTGGATGGTAGTGATGATGATCTAGTGGCGGTGCCATGGATGGGCGAAAGACTGTCGCAGCATCCCAAATGTGTGTCATCAAGGGCACCTACCCAGCCCTAGCCACCCGCACCTTTGTCTCTGGGTTCATCTGCAGCACCCGGATCTCTGGGCTGACCATGGTGGGCAGGGATGGCCCGTACACATCAGCATCAAACAGGCCAACCTTGGCACCCATCTGAGCCAGGGTGTAAGCAAGGTTGACGGACACAGTGGATTTGCCCACGCCTGCGGGGGAGTAAGGCGGGGTGGGTGGAGGGTGCAGCGGTTGCTGGGGGTTGTACTGGGTGGTGCCTGATGAGGAAGTATGCAATGCATGCGGTGGCCACAGATATTAGTTCCTGTACATGCTCTACAGGAGTGCATGCCGTGTGCCCGCTGCTGCTGGATGCATCCCAACTAAGGCATGCTGTTGTAACTGTAAACCTACCGATTTTACAAGGCAATGATGTGCGCCCACTGCAGACCATATCGCCAGCAGCCATCGGGCATGGGCTGGACACCCCCGCTCCTTCACACTACGACAATGCGTTGATGGAATACCTACCCCAAGATAATCCCGATTTTAATCGGGAAGCCTGACTGACGAGCCCACCGTCTAAGGCCACCCCACTCCCACCAATCCCTGACCAGCCACCCACCTCCTTTACACGAGGACACCGCAATGATGTGCGCCACCCGCTGCAGGCCATGTGGCCGCCCGTCATCGGGCATCAGTGGGCGGGGGGGCTGCGCGCTCATGGTGAGTGCGACACTGGACACCCAGGGGAGGGCAGAGACCACCTCCTTGGCCTGGTGGGGAGGGCGGGGTTGGGTGTTGGTGCAGGAGGGGGGGGCAATGGTAGGGGATACAATGGTCGGTGACGCCATGCCCTCGATTTTGACTGCTGTTCCTTCACCCACGCTCCTATTTCAGGACTGGCAATTCACAAATATGTATGCAACACTATCAGGCCACTGGCACTGTTCCATGTCACATAGATGAGATGTATACTTCCTTTCTGTAATTATTGCTTTATTATTTATTTTTTTACTTTATTGTTTATTAACTATCCTCACCTGGCGCTCAAACTCGTCTTTGATTGGGCAGGCAGGGGTGGTCAACTCAAGGCGGAAAGACACCGACCCAGCATCGCCATCCACACGCAGATCCTTGACAAACCCACATGTCACAATGTCCTGCCCGAAATCTGGGTCGATGATTTGGCGTAGCGCGTCCAGCACCTGGTCTTCAAGGGGAGGCGCAGTGCCGGCGGGAGTGGCGCTGGCCTGGGAAATGGAATGGGGCTTTTAGGGCCCAGGGACGAGGGTGTTGGCTGCACCGCTGACCACATGTCGAGTTGGTTGGTCATGGATCACTGCTTGCCGATTAAGCACCCATCTATTTGCACACCGTTGGGTTGCACAGAGGTTTGCAGGGGTCGGCATTGCATGACCCCCAGGCAATCTAGGATTGCCACCACCAATGCCGTTCCTAATTGCCGTTGCCATGCCTAAATGCGATGCCATGCCATTCAGACCATCACACGGCGAACCCACGTTAAATATGTGACCCTAAAATAGTGGCGCAAAATCCACCTATATGTCGCCACCGCCACCGTTATCGCCTCCACCTCCCTATTTTAAATCCTGCAGGGCTTGCCACTGGGATGGACACATACCATGCACACCCTCCACTCCCTTTCATATGCGGCCAGCGTACAATGCTGTGTGTGGCCATACCTGCGTGTGTACCCGGGTGCTCAGCTGCCCGCCCTGCCCCTGGCGCCATGGTAGCCGCTGCACCCTTAGCCGTGCGCCATGCCCCCAGGTGGCGGGCGCCAATGGGGCAATGGCTTTGTTGCACAGGGGAGCACAGCGTGCATGGGGCTGACGTTGCGCAGGCTGCTGGTTGAGAGCCTGCAGGTGTGGTTTTAGGGTGAAGGGTTTAGGGTTCACCTACTTCAGACGACGGCCTGGTGCAAAGCAGCTATTGGTGCCAGTGTAGTTCACAGGATTGGCGCAGAATGGAGCAGCAAGTACTGTGAACCTCAAATGGTTGGACAAAGAGTTGCCTCATTCTTCCACCCTCCCATGTGGGTTGGTATTGGTGGGTTTTGCATGCATAATGCCCTTGGATTCCATACCTTGCTCAGCACATTTTGACGGCCTATTGCTGCTTGCTGCATTGTGCGCGGTCTATTGCGACTGTATATGTCAAAGCACTGTTAGGTTACAGCGCGCTTGGGGTAGAGCTAGTGTGTGTTACTGCCTTGGTAGCCTATATGACAGATATGGCCACCACAAAAATAGGGTAGCTAACTGGTGTAGACGCTCCAGTAGACTTCTATTTAGAACACGAGACCCATAGAAAGTGCCCTCCGGGTTGGAGTTGGGGCTTGGCCAACGGGTTTGAGTATTGGGTGTGTTGGTGGCTTGTATTTGCGATGCACCCAAAGGGGGTGGAGTAATTCTGGGCTGACGCGACGTGGTGCAGGCAAATGCTGCGTCTAGAGCTTCGTGACCTGAACCCACGCCGTGTGGAAGTGCGGGAATGAGAAGATAAGTTTTGGCAGCAAGAAGCTTATCCAGGCAGGGTGTACAGCCGCCGACGAGCCGTTCATCGCCGCATTGCGACGGAATGGAATCCCCGAAACCACCGTTGGGGCCGTTCATCTGTGAATTCTCTAGTGCAGCCTGCAATTCTAGTCTGTGAAGCAAGATTACTGATGGCGGTGCTGGCACCACTCGGCGGCAGGGTTTTGCGGGTGCCGCCAGACCTGCCGCCAGGCGGACTCAGCATCAATTGCTGACATGGCACCGTCACAGCGTGCCAAGTGTCAAGAATTGCCTCAGCTGGGCCACGTGAACACTCAACAGTTGGGGGGCATTTTTGGGTTCCTTGTTGTTGACCCGTTATGAGACCGTGATGGAGAGCAAAAGCTGTATAACGTGGTTGAAGCCTGATTGCATCTGAGAGTTCACGGCGTAAAACTGTGTGCACTTATGTCGTGGGAGCAAGACTTGGCCTTTCTGAAACCACACAGGCGAACAGGTGCATGCTTACTTGCACGCTTGCAAGCACACCCTGCTGCTTTTTTGTGCTGGCTGAACCCTGCACAATAGGCCTATTAGGCAACCATTGGGTACATGGGCTTGGCTGGGCTCTGACGTGAAGTCTAATAGGCTTGAGTGACCGGCACAGTGATAATAAGCAGGAGATAGGTGACTGGCTCATCTCACCGACTCAACAACATTCAGGTATGCCAAGCCTGGGTGCGCAGCTCTGCGAAATACGCTCGGAACTTGGTTCCAACCCGACTTTGCCCCGAGTACTGGGCCGGCACTTCGGCTCGCACAGCCTTGCATCATTTTAATGGGCTGTGCAAAGCTGACGTATCCCGTATCAGTATCCGTACGCTAGCGGCTGGGCTGCCCTCTAGATATTCCGTGGGTGCTAAACCGCGAACCATTTCGGCGACTGTTGGGTTCATAAGCCTTCCACGAACGGGTGGCTCTTCTAGAGAAGACTGTCTCGGCATCGCACATTGCGTTGATGCTTGCAGCATGCTGGCGCACACCTGGCTTCCCCTGGGCAAAAGCTTCACCCTAAAGCTGTATTCGAAGTCAACATGCGGCCCGTACCCTGCTTATTTCCGCCAGGGATGTTCAAAAGAATATTTGTACTCTGGAACCACCGATGAAGTTGGTCCAGGGCTTGGTCTGTGCTGGGTGGTGGTCTGTTGGTATTTCTCGTACCACGTACTGGGAGATGAGCAGCTTGTGGGCCACGTGGCCCCATTGTTTGCATGTTGTCAACCCCCCGCTCTGCTGCTATGGCTGCCCCTCTGAAACCCACTTTCCTGCCTACAGGTGCAGGGAGTGCTAAACCCTATTCAAAGCTCAAAACCCTAGCAGACACCGCACAGAATGGCAACTAACGGTGTCGAAAAGAGTGAAGCTCCACAACCAGTAAGTTGCTTAACCTGGCTTAAACGTTGATACACCCACTGCTGCACGAGCAAAGCGTTGGGTTCTGCTAACGTGTTGAACATGTGCCCATCATACCGAACAAAATTCCTGCAACTCTACACTGTGTTGATATCCCAGAAGCAAAATGGATCCCCCATGCATTGAACACCCCCACTACTGTCTCCCCTTCCTTTCACGCCCTGACATATGGCTATCCAGGGTTTAGTGTTTAGGGTTTCTTCCAACCCTTGCCTTGGCACCTAGGAGGCAGGCAGTCTCTTCTCAACCCAGGCCCTCGTACTAGAGGTAAGGAGTGTAGTGTAGTATTTGTTATTTATTCATTCATTTATTTTAATCACAGGCAGGAGGTGGGGTTGCCACTGTGGACATTGAGGCGCCCGCGCCCGCCCCCAAGCACATCTGCTCCCTCGCCAACCAGCTGGAGCACGCCAAGGGGGCAACTCTCAGCTGGCAAAACATTATTGTGGTGAGTGTAATGTGTGCTAGGTGGGGAGCTCAGTGTCTCAGCACTGACGTTGGATCCATGCTGTCACCTTTACTCCAGTCATTGTGATTAACCCATGTTGGTGAGTGTCTTTGTGCACGACCAATATGCTAACGGTTGGCGCAGCACCTATAAACCAAGCCCCGCTGTTCCACCCCCATGTGCAGACCGTGAAGGACTCCAAGGGCCACGAGAAGCAGGTGCTGAAGCAGGTGTCGGGATACCTGGAGCCAGGGTAAGGGTGCAGGGTTTAAGGGTTTAGGGTAAGGGGGAGTGGGTGGGATGTAGGCCATTGCTGCAACCTCGGAGGTCGAGTAAATGTGGTGTGCATTGCCGTGTGCGCAAACAGGTGTCGGGATACCTGGAGCCAGGGTATGGGTGCAGGATTTAGGGTTTAGGGTAAAGGGGGAGTGGATGGGATGGATGCCATTGCTGCACCCTCAGAGGTGAAGTGTGGTGTGCATTGCCCTGTGCGCAAGCAGGTGCCAGGGCCAGGGTAAAGGGGGGCCGGGTGGGATCTGTGCTTGACTGTCATGACTGTCACGACTGCCTTTTGGGCTCCAGCTTTGCCCCAGGAGTGTAGTCAGACGAGCGCGAATGAGGCGGCATGGCGTGGGATCAGTTCTCGTGAGCACTGAGTAGGCCGGCCTTGATGTGTCGCAATGGTTTGTCACGAGACTCAGCAATTGCCAAACAATCACAGCCGTAATGCCTTCCCTCCCATCCCTGTCCCTTGATATTTATCCTTCCCCTTCTTGTGCAGCCACATGCTTGCCATCATGGGCCCCAGCGGGTGTGGCAAGTCAACCATGTTGGACACACTTGCAGGGCGCCTGGCCAGCAACGCAAAGTGGACCGGCGAGGTACGTCGCAGGGCAAACAGTGTTTGAAGCGCATGCATTCCACCTTGTCTGTGGTGTGCTTGGCGCTTGCTGCACCTGGTGTGCATGTAAAAGGATACTGTCCCATGATGTTTGAAGCTGCACTTGGTGTGCATGTGAGAGATACTATACTCATGTGAAAGTGATGGTACCATGCCTTCTGCTTATCAGGATGCCTGCGTTATTTTGTTTCCTTTCTCTCCATATCATGATGCCTCGAGTGCATGCCTCACGGCTGGCTTTGCCACCCCTTGCAGATCCGGGTGAATGGGCACGAGAGTCGGCTGTCCTACGGCAAGGCGGCCTACGTTACGCAGGACGAGGTGCTCATTGGGACGCTCACGGTGAGGCCTGAGCTAGGGTTTAGGGATGCAAATCGAGTCCTGAGTTAGGGTTTTGGGGCTGCAAACTGAGTCCTGAGTTAGGGTTTAGGGCTGCAAACTGAGTCCTGAGTTAGGGTTTAGTGCTGCAAAGTGAGTCCTAAACTAGGGTTCAGAGCTGCAAACTGGAGTGAGGGTTTGGGGCTGCAAATTGAGTCCTGAGTTAGGTTTTAGGGCTGCAATTGCAGCCACAGGTACATGCGTGCCTGCAGGTGGGATACATCCACCGACAGTGGCCATTTGGCCATTTGGCATTTGCCATTCTCGATGTGGACCTAAACCTGTTATCGTTCTGCCTCCAGGTGCGTGAGACCCTCATGTACGCCGCACTGCTTCGCCTGCCTGACCAGAGCAAGGCTGCTGCTGCCGAGGTGGTGCAGGTGGTCATCAGGGACCTGGGACTGGCTGAGGCAGCTGACACTTACATCGGAAACTGGCACCTGAGGTCGGTAATTGCTCTTAACCAACACCCTGGTCAAAGATAGGTTGCAAGAATGAACTTAGTTGTCCGTTTCTTTTTTCACCCTTCCTTATGACTGGGGCATCTCTGGTGGCCAGCGCCGCTGCGTGTCCATTGGGCTGGCCTGGTCCTATCCCTCCCAGAAAACCCTTCCCTAGGGTTCCTCACATCCCAACAAAACCCTCCCTCCCTGTAGGGGCATCTCCGGTGGCCAGCGCCGCCGCGTGTCCATCGGGTGTGAGCTGGTGACTGCCCCCGCGCTGCTGTTCCTGGATGAGCCGACCTCGGGGCTGGATGCAGCTGCCGCCTACCACGTGGTCAAGATCATACGCAAGCTGTGCGAGAGCAACCGCACTATCGTGTCAGTCATCCACCAGCCATCCTCAGAGGTACTCCGGATTTTGTTTTTAAAAATGTTATTTTGTACATAGTTTATTTTTTCATTTGCATGCATTGATGTGGGTTTCATTTCATGCGTTCAGCAGTCCAGCCGGATAAGCAGTCACCTAAGTATGGTTTTGCCAGCCGCCTCTGTGTCGTAGCAGACCATTTCTGTATTCTGCATAAACTGCACGATCTGTAGTAACCACTGGGTGTACACTCCTTCATCTCAAAAGTCTTTTCAGCACCACACATCACCTCAAGGACGAGCTCGCGTCAGCCTGTAAACCCTAAACCCTAACCCTAAACCCTACCCTCCACCTTGCGCAGGTGTTTGACCTCTTTGACTGCCTGTCCACCTTGCGCAGGTGTTTGACCTCTTTGACTGCCTGTGCCTGCTGTCTGAGGGCTACCGCCTGTACTACGGGCCGGCCGGCCAGGCAATCGACCTGTTTGCAACAGCAGGCCTGCCCTGCCCGCCCTTCCGCAACCCCGCCGACCACCTGCTGCATGCAATCAACAGGGACTTTGATGTAGGGCTGCTGGAATCGTCAGGGATGGGGTTTGGATGCGTAGGGTTTGGATCATGAGCGAGTGTTTTAAGTATGTAGTAGATAAGTGAGCGCAACGTGTTTAATTGTAACCAGGCATTCTTGCCCTGCAATGGTAGCACCAACCTGCAACATGCATGTATCCAGGTAGTTGTGTAAACTTATCTTGTGTTAAAACATGTCATGTTTGATAGAGCGCCCGACATGACGCTGTTTCCTTTGCTATGCCTCACTTGTACACTTCTCCCCGCCTCTTGCCCAACCTGCCCACTGCCTCCCTTGACCCCTGTTATCCCCCCTCTGCAGGAGGGAGGCAAAGTGGATGACAATGTGACTGCCCTCATCAAGGCATTTGAGGCCTCGCCCTTCCCAACGCAAGTGGATGAGGCCATCGGCGCTGTGATGGCCAATCCAAGGGAGAAGTTCTCACCATTGGAGGTGTGGGGAGGAAACGCGCAAGCACTGCGTGTCCTACCATGCATATACTTATCAACCTGAGTCAGATGAAAGACCGTACCCATATCCACAATCATAATAATAATAATAATATGAATTGGCATCCCCCTGCTGTAACAGGTCCAACCCCTTGTAATCTGTTAGCAACCCTCGCCCCCTGTGCTTGCAGGAATCCCCATCAACGCTGTTCCAAACCCTTGTATCCTGCCACCAACCATAACCTCCTCCCCTTGCAGGAATCCCCGTCCATGCTGTTCCAGACCGCGGTCCTCACCAAGCGCACCTTCATCAACAACCTGCGCAACATCGGCGTGTTCTGGATGCGCCTGGGCATGTACGTCATGCTGTGCCTGTGCATCGGCTTCATCTACTTCCAGCTCAGCAACAGCTGGGTGGCGGTCTACTCCAGGGCCGCCCTCCTGTTTTTCGTGGTTGCCTTCCTCACCTTCATGGCCATATCGGCCTTCCCTGCCTTCATCGAGGACATGAAGGTGTGGAGAACCCCTAAACCTGCGCCGTAATTAGGAGTTCTGGTGGCACACATGCAAGATGTGAATGAAGCGTGGGAAATGGCATCCCCTGTTATGTCCAGGCCTCTGAAGTGACAGCTCATCCCCTTACCAGTGATTACAAAGCAACACTTTTCTTTCCTTCTTATGCACCAAGGTCATAAACGAGCTGATGAACAACACAATGTTTTCATTCCCTGCAACGCCAATGCACTGCCGTTCTTCACGTGCCATCATCTTGTGCTTCCCCCCTTGCCAGGTCTTTATCCGCGAGCGGCTGAACGGCTACTACGGCGTGCTTGCCTTTGTCATCTCCAACACCCTGGCCTCCCTCCCCTTCATCCTGCTCATATCGATCGCCTCATCGGTGTGCGTGTACTTCATCGCCGGGCTGGACAGCAGCGGAGACAGGTTCCCCTACTTTGTCATCGACCTGTTTGCTTCCCTGGTGGTGGTAAGCAATTATGCCATCTGTGTTCCCACCATGCTGCGGTGGCACATTGCTCTGCGACGTTTGTGCACTTGTTCCTGCCTGTTGTAGCACAGTGAGCATGCATGCGCGGCAAATGTTGTGCAATTTCTGGGTGAGCACGTGGTTCATTATCAAGCATACAGTGCTAATAAAACATCACCGCATGTTCAATATACTCGTCATAAGCTTCCAAATCAAGGCACATTGCATGCGCCTCATGAACCCCGGCCCCCAGGGGCATAATGCCCCCCCAGCACACATCACCGTTTACCTCCCTCATCCTCTGACACTTTCCCCATCCCAGGTTGAGTCCATCATGATGATGATCGCCCCCCTTGTGCCCCACTACCTCATGGGCATTGCCGCGGGGGCAGGCCTGCTGGGCATCTTCATGCTGGTGTGCGGATTCTTCCAGCCGGTGAATGAGCTGCCCGCGCCTGTGTTCCGTTACCCGCTGCACTACATGAGCTTCCATACGTACGCCTTCTCAGGTGGGTGAACACCCTTGCGTAGGGTTCTCCGTTTGTCATCTTGCTGTGCGGGGACTACAGTTACTGTACCTGCTGCATGTTGTTCACCCCAGCTGCGAAAAACTTTCCACCTAAACCTCAGGAACCCAAAACGTTGACCCTCTTTACCCAAACCCAGACTCAAACCCTTCTCCCAGCTGGTCTCAAACAAAGAAGGCTTGATGCCTTGCCACCCCACGGTGTAGACGATAGTAGTAAATTGTAGGGCGAGTAGGGTTTATAATTATGGTTGCCCAAATACGAGCTTTGTGAATTTAGAACGGAACTTGGCTGGATGCAAACCATACAAATGGCAAACACTGCTTTTAATCATTTCTAATTAGCGCTTGGGCACAACTGTGGAAATCGCATTGGATCACCGAGTTAGGGAGGGTGGGTGGCTCCACCATTTGGCAGTGTTCAGTGCTGCTCAGTATACATTAAATCGTATGAATAGGGAGTAGGGAGGGTGGGTGGCTCCTCCACATGGACCTGTGTACACAACACAAGCTTTGTACATAACAGAGACTTGGGTGCACTATCGGGCATGTTTGCCAACTTCGCATGCATGCACATGCCAAATGATAATAGGGTGGGTGGATGGGGAGGAGGGTGGGGGGCGTGGGGGCTCCACTGCTCGACATAGCTCCAGGACGTGGTGTTTTTATGTGTGTGTGTATATGTTTGCACCTGGTTTCCGCCCACTTGCTGCTAGCTGCGCGCCATCGAAGTGTACAGAGATCCGACCAGGTATATACGACGAGTGTTTTCAGTGTGAACAAAACTACCGGTCGGTGAACAGTGGACTGTCGATCGTACACGGTGCACGGTGCACGGATTATCCGAACGTGCCGGCGGTCTGCGGGTTAGCCAGCGCTGCTTCTGGGACCATTGCGAGCACCACCGACCTGCAGAGTGCTGTGCGAGGAGACGGACAGTGCGCGCGAGCAGTCACAAGCGTCAACGATGGGCTATGTTGAGTTGTGAAGTGGTGGGTAACGAGGCACCAACCCAGTGCAACAGCGACTGGCAGTGATTCCGGCTCGGAAAACCCATAAAACTCGGAACCCTAACCCAGCCCTAACCCTACCTCGAACCCTTCTCCCCGCAGGATTTTTGAATACTGCGAACTCGTACTGTAGACATAGTGGCTGAGTGTGTTGGTGAGATCACTTATGCACGTTCGAATCTCACCATGCAGAGCCTGGGCTCATGAAACAGCCCACATTTGAATCCGTACCCATACCCTACACCCTTGAAGCCTAAAACCCTTGTCCCCCTCACAGGATTCATAAACCCTAAACCCCTTTACCATAGTGTTGTACACTAGACTATTATGCCACGCGCACCCATGCAGCTTCCAATAGTGGTTGCAATGGAGTCCCATGTGTTTCCAGATGCTGCCGTAAGGATGCCTGACTCAAACCCTTTCCCTGTAGGGTTTATGACGAATGAGTTTCGCGGCACCAACAATTGGCAGTGCCCCTGCTCCACCCAGCCGGGCGGCTGCTCCACCCCTTGCACCTACACGGGTGAGCAGGTGCTGGCATACTGGAATATCCCCGACCGCAACAAGTGGTACGTGGACCTCATGATTCTGCTGGGCATGGTGGTGCTGTACCGCACCCTGTTCTTCCTCACGTGCAAGTACAAGGAGCGCACGAGCAAGTGAGCACGGCGGCGCTGGTGGGGGCGCTGGTGGGGATTCTGGGCCATTTGACTGGAGTGTCTGTGCAGCACCACCGCAGACACCACAGCTGGTAGTCCCGCGGCTGCGATAACGTATGGTGACCACTGCCTTACAAGCAGTGCAACGAGCGCGCTAGCAAGTGAATGTGGGGATTTGTGTGGGGGCAGTGTGGGGCTTCAGCTGTTGTAAGCAGTTGCGGGCTGTTGTGGGCTGTTGTGTGGCAGTGCCAACCTGAGTACTACTGTGCCACGCATGATGCCGCTGTGGTGATATCACATGCTGCACTGCACTCAGCGGCACACTCCAATATATATCCAGGTGGATATCCAGGTGGCACTTGCCCGTCGATCATGTCGACAGACTCTTTATTTATTATTCTTGCTTTTCACAACAGTTGCCTATTATTATAATCGTCCAGCGTGCCAGTTCACGAAAATGCACCTCAAGCAATTTTACGTATAGATATATCTGCCAGTGATTTACACAATGTGTACACATTGTTGCTGTCATGACATATGGCATCATTGTTTTTTGTTGAGAATTTAGTGCAACTGTACACATTGCAGAGTTTGATGGCCCGGCCGGGAAATTAATGTGATGTCAACAAGTCAAAATTCCACGACAATTGTCATAAAAATAAGTTATGGTTCATAACGGTTCCCCTGGCGATTACCGTAGACTCTTTTGCAATAGAAAGAAGAAGAAAGAAACAAAACGCCCCCACACACGGCGGCAAGCCACAACCAGCAATGTTGAAAATATATATATATATATATATATATATATGTTATGATGCTTTAAAAACGTTTGTATACGTGCCTATATGTTTGTTTCGGTGCCGCACAGGGGGCCCTCAGGGTGGTGCATGCGATAGGCTCGAGCCAGTGGCCCGCGTTGCAAATTGCGCATCCCCATAAATTATTATTCTTTCCGAAAAGAGTCTTTTCGTCGAAATCTTTCTTTCTAACAATGTGATGTCATCACAAATGTTACACTGTGGCCTTGACAACTCCAACCATGTTGCAGTTGCTGATCCGCTAATAATGAGAACACTACCATTAGGCTACTCACTGATGGCCTCATCAGATCATCCAAGACGGGCATTTCTGGTGATCGTGTCAATGCTTGTCATCTATGATCGAAAAGTCAATGTTTGCTGCCATGGCATCGCGCCGCAATAATTCAAATTGAAAAAAATGCTGCTGCTCAAAATTGTTTCCAAGCACAAAATAGCCGGGTTTGGACTCTTGAGCTGGGGATAAACTCAACCTGCAGCCAATTGCAACTAACCTCCAAAACCCCTGTCAATGCCTTAGTGTGCTGATGATCAACAGAAGAGAAGAAGAAAGAAAGAAAGGTAAGGGATGCCAGAGGCGGAGTTAGGGAGTGACTGGCTAACTCACCAACAAGAGTTCCATGTCCACTGATGCTGTACACAGCAGTCCTGCGCTGCGAAACCTGCCACCACCATCATGCCTACCGGGCATCCGCACTACATGTGCCCCATGTGGCAATGTGACAATCCAAACCCACGGTTATAGCCTCAACTTTGTATCACTTGGCCACCATGCCTGCTGCTTGACTGAGCTCAGCATCCACCGACATGGCTACTGTAGCCCGCCAGCCCTATTTCAGGTTTTAGAGTTTGGGCTCCAGGCCCAGCGCCACCTTGAGCCACGCCAGGCCAGCGCGCCACATGGCACCCGCACGCGGCGCCCCCAGCAGGGGCACCACCTCCTGTTCGAACCACTCCATGCTGAATTGCATGTGCTGGGTGGGGCTCTCCTTGAAGATGATGCGGCCATCCTTGTTCAGGCGCCGCAGGCCTATGTAGTCGTCCTTGTACAGGTCGGTCTCCTGGAGTGGGGGGTGGTAACTGGGGAGGGGTGGAGGCGGGGAGGAGGGGGTGGCGGGGGGAAGTGATGGGGGGGGTGTGATGAAGGGGTGAGGGGGTGTGGTAGATCACAATTGGAATGGCCATGTTCAAAAGTAGCCATGGCCGTGAACAACTTGCAGTGCATGTGCACAGAAGAATTACACAGCTCAAGTAGGAGAGGTGCGTCATACTGGCAGCGGCAGCATTCGCGCATAGCATACAGCTGGCGTCATGTCCTCTACAAGGTGCAGCTAGACTTCCTTCACCCCTGGTCTTCTCACCCCAAGCTATGCGCCCTCCCAACCTGGCACCCCAGAACACCACTTGCACTGCAACAAACGGAGCAGTCGACTGGGGATCCCCATCCACCTCTGCAGCCACCCATCCAAATGCCACCTCACCCTTCACCACCCACCACCATGCCACCAAGGAGTGTATATAAAAGCACACAACTTGCAATATAGAAGTATACATCTTTCTGTATACCCCTTCATGTCACCCCCTCTCCACCCACCCCACCCACCTCCATGTCCAGCACCCGCTGCCCGTCAAAGAACCCAAACCACGCCGATTCCCTGGGCACCACCACTGTGTCGTTGCTAAACAGGACCAGCACCAGGCGGTGCAGCGAGGCAAGGTTGTCGGCGTACAGGGGGGTCTTCTGCGCTCGGTCGTTGTTGATGTCGGCCAAGAATGCGTTGAACTCGAGGTACTTGTCCAGGTTGAAGGGGTCCTGGTGGGGTAACGGGTAGGGTTATGATTGCCGGTTAGGGTTACGAATGTAGGAAAGAGGTCCTAGTTATTAATTTGTTCCATTACAAAATGTCAAAATAAATCGTATCGTCATTTTATATTTTATATGCTTCAATCTAAACACAATTTTCCAAGTTAATACAATATACAAAATAAAAGAACTCTTATAAATCAAACTGTAAAATGAAAGGTCAATTGGGCATGTAGGGTCAGGGGTATCTGGGGCGCCAGCGATTTACAAGAGTGCCTGGTGACTGAAAGACCCTGATGCTACATTTTTGCAACCGTCCGGACCGAACGTGGGCAATGACTCGGAAAAAAAGTGCCCGCGCTCACCTTGAAGTACTGCGCCTGCACCACGTTCTCCCGCACCCAGGGCATGTAGGCGCCCGTGGCGATCAGCTTCTGCATGGCCAGGCACCAGGCTGTGGAGCTATTGTCACTGGGGTCACTGGAGTTGGCCGACAGGCAGTCCGGCACGTTCATGATGCCCTGGTGCTGAGCACCAAAGGTGACCAGGGTGTGCATCTTGGGCCCTGAGTGCTGGCAGCGCTCCACCACTGCCCGCAGGAACTGGCCTCCCTGGGAGAAGCCAATGGCGTTGAAGCCGTTGGCGAGTTCGGGGATGGCGGCCAGCTCGGCACACACCTGGGCTACCTGCGGGGGTTGAGTTTGTGTCTGCCTGGGTTGTGTTCCAAATTGCTTTGGGTGTTCCAAAAGACGGCTGGCAAAGCAATGTGGAAGGCCATAGATGGCGTTTTTGCCTCCACACTTATGTGACGGTATTTGTTCACCTGTACCCTGGTCATGTTCACCACCCACACGCATATATGGTGTTGATACCAGAGTGCAATCAATTTGAAATTATAAGTTGCCTTCTTGCATATGGGAGCGCAGAGCTCTGTATACTGCCAGTGGGCGGGTGCTGCTTCTGGGTCCTCGGCGGGTACCCAATAGTTATTATCCATGTATTGCAGGGATGAGATACGCCTAGCGCACCTGCTGGTTGACGTTGCCATAATAGGTGCTCCATAGGTCAGCACTGGTGGTTGGCCCAGTTGCTATGCTGTGGACATATACCCCTGCGCCACCCACACCCGATTTCACCTACACCATCCACATCCACGCATGCATATGCACAGAATATGCACTGCAAGCGTCATGGAGTCAACCTTGTACGACTTCAAACAAAGTACGAAAGAAATTGCCGGGGCAAGGCGAAAATATATGCGTACCGAGGAGTTTCTCCAGGCGGGTTTTCACGAACCCGATGCTTGCCTCGTTGCAGCAGGTGTCGCCCATCCCATGCCAAAGGACTACTGGCAGAGCTTCTTTCCTCCGGTTTGAGGGTTGCAGTTGCACTAGCGCAGTCTTTTGGAGTGCGGCAGCCTGTCCCAACAGCACCAATACCACCGTAGCTGTTGACATCGCCACGGTAGTACGCTTCATTGAAGGAACCATGGTTCTGCAGAACTGTCGCGGTCACCGAATACAGGCCGCTATAGAGGCTGAAAACGACGCAAGCTACCACGGCACGGTGTGAGGGACTGAGCGCCTCCTTGCCGACTGTTGAGGCTGCTTTGCCAGCTGGCTTTTTGTTCCGAAACGCCAACTCTGGGTGAAATCAGACTGGGGTCGTGCTGGCAAAGCAAATCCAAAGTATACTGGAAAGGAAGTCCCCAACCTTTTTGAAAGCAAGTTTGCATTGGGTCGCGTTTGCGAGCACAACGTGACGAACCCACTTCATGGTTGCTATCTTTCGCTGCAGAGGCCCACAACGTGCCACCTGGCAGGGTATAAAGCATGCATGCATATTGCATCGTTCCTGCTTTTACAGGCGTTCCCACAGTGCCAACACTGTCTATTGTACCTAGTCGACTGTTAAGACAAACGCACGCCACGAAATAGGGTCTATTGCTTTAGCCTGCTTCCTGCATTGTCCTAGGTTCCTTAGCAAACATGCATGCATGCAAAATACCGTAAACAATGCCGTTCCTGCGTTCTTAGGTGAAGTGCTACACAACGTTGCATCAATTTGCTGTTTCCTTGTTTCGAAAAGCGTCAGGCTACCTGGTTTACTGCTTTACGCGGAGGTTTTGATGGGTCACGAGGGAAGTTGAGGGGGATGAAGGCGACCACCAAAAGGTAGTCCGCCACGCTTTTTGACTGTACCAACCACAGGCTCTACTCTTTGTACCTGTGATGAACCTTGTCGATGGTGTACCTTGTAGGAAGCGGACTAGATGCAAACAGGGGGGCAAGGAGGGCCTGCAGCCCACAGGCAAGGCCCGCAAAGCCACCACCTCAGGGGTTGTCAGGGCTACTGGAAGGAAAAAGACGGTGGCTTTCCCTGTTCTGAATCCTACACCTCTCGTCGAGCCAGCTTCACAGGCAGCCAGTGCTGCCATCCCGTTCCCCGAGCAGCCTGTGCCACCCTTGTGTGGTGAGGGGAAAGTCCAGGAGGGGCATAGCATACCAGGCAAGACCAAGTCCGCAGCAGCATCCCAGGCACAGCAAAAACGGGCCAAGGGGCGCAAGGGCCGGGATGGTGCGCAGCAGTCAGGCACAGCTGCAAAGGGGAAGAAGGTGGGTGCCAGCAGAGCGGGGGCGTCACCACCGCATCCAGCCACAGCCAGTGTGGTGCAGACACCCAGGCCAAAGAAGGCTGTCCCGCTGAAAGGTGCACCTAGGGGAGATGAAGCAGCTGATGAGGGTACCCATCAAAACCCTAACCTGGCAGTGGCTGGTGGCGCCAATCCACCGGCCACCCTCCCAGCTGGCACGGGGAGGAAGCGTGTGAGAAAGGAGGGCACTGCGGGCGCCACTATCTCCAAGAAACGCAAGCCTGGCAGCGAACCCATGGCCAGGGCATTGCCTGTGAGCAAAGCACCCAAGCAGCCGGCCAAGGGAAAGCAAAAACAGACGCAGCAGATCATCATCCCAAGGAAGCAGCGGTCTGTGCGCCGCCGGCCCCAGGCTCAGGCACCGTTTGGCATGGCAGCTGGCGAGCATGTGCTGGACGCTGGCGCACATGAGGAAGCGATGGCAGATGTCATGGCAGCTGAAGGTGAGTGGGAAAGTTGTCCAATGTCTCCACTCTGCAGTCACATCGGAGTGGCCTATGGAGAAATGGTGCGGCGGACACCCCATCATCTATTCTGTCACTCTGTTATTCAGTCACATTAAAAACTGCATTTTCACCACTACCACCATGGCACATCTCTGACATGGAAGCACTGCGCGATTACTAAGCGCTTGCAGGAAACACCATTCATACGCCTCATTGGCATCCACACGACCATTGCCACATATTCCTAACCTTTACACTGCAAACAGGGCTTGGCGCTCAGCCGCAAGACAGGCTACTGCTAGCTCATTCAGACGGTGCCCCAGTGGAAGAACCACACGCCGCGCAAGATCTGGCGACGCCATGCAAGGAGGCAGCGTTGCATGAAAGGGATTTTGAGGCAGCTGTGGAGGAGGCTGCGGGTGACCAGGAGGTGGTTCCGCCTAGCACACCGGGAGTGAAGCAGGAGCTGAAGCCAGTGCTCAGCTATGACACGCTGCTGTACAAGAAGAAAAAGTGAGGGTGCAGGGCATTGCCCTTTTACGTCTTTACACCTTTCAGTTACATCTTCACTTGGTACATCTCATTGCCGCATTGCAAGCAAGAATATGGCATGACTGCTCCGTCATATGCAGGACCGGTCGGCCACCCAACTCGCCCGTGGTTTCCACAGCTCCATTCAAGCTGGTGTCTCCTTTTGCACCCGCCCGCAAGATCGCCCCAGTCACATCCAAACCAACCATCAAGGCCCGGGACGTCCCATTGGCTGTCGCGCCCAAGCCAAAACCACCACCCAAGCCTAAGCCACCCGCTGCCAAATCCCTGAAGTTCACAGACCCTGTGAATGGCAGCGCAGCTAAGGATCAACCTTTGCAGCAGCCTGCAGCAGCAGATTTCCTGCTGGGCATGCTGAGGCTGGATGCGGATGGTGTGGATGCCTTAGAAGGTCCCATACTCTCTGGCCTGAAGGTGGGTGTAGGGTTTCTTGCCCTGCCACGTCACCGGCCATTAGGTTGCAAGTGCACATGCCTGTTCCTAGGTGGTGGTTTGAACGACGCAACAAAAAAATTCATTTTCAGGCCTCACTGATGACCATTCGCACAATGGCTTCTTGCTATCACAAATTTTGTGATGTTATTGACTTGATTTGTAGGTGCGCATCCCTGAGCTGCTGAGGCTGGTCCAGTCAGCTCCCCTTCACCAGCAGCAGGCACTGTGGCTGCAGCTACAGAGGGTGGTCATGCAGCACACGGTGCAGAAGCTGCGGTGCTGGACAGCAACGTACCAAATGGGTGCATTACGCGAGGTAATCTCACATTCCTATATTCGTGCTATAGTAGGATTACTACCACAGTGGAATCACAATTCTCCATAATTTGGTGTCAAGCAGACATGAAAACACATTTACCTGACAGAGTTTGTGGGCATGTCAGCAACCTTGATTTTGCTTTGCAGGTGAAGCTCAGTGCTGGCATCAGCTACCTGCTGCAGACAGAGAGCAAGCAGCAGGGGCCAACTGCCTGCCCTCCTCTTCCACACATCATGATCAGGCCTGCCAACCTGCAACAGATACACTCACCGCTGGTTGATGAGTTGACTGAAACCATGCTAAACCAGGTATGTATGCACACATGTTTGTGCATGAATTGCTGTCTCTAAGCCTTATCAAAGTTCGTTGGCATTCCTACACAAACATACCACATTTCCACAGACTTTTCCATCGCTTTGTTGCCACTTTCCCCCCCAAACAAATCATGTTTGAACATTCTGCATTGGTATATATGTTGTGGAGTAACAACCCACGTTTGACCAAATTTGATGAGTAATGGACATGTTAGGCAACCTCGATGATTAACCACTTTTAATCATCGCAGGATGTGGCCACAGCAGCGTTTCTGTTCAAGGAGGAGCCTGTTGTGAAGGACTATCTCTTGTGGCCCCAGCAGCGGCTACCCATACTGGCTGCACATGGAACGGCACCAAAGATGCTGCGTGGACGTCAGGCCATTGCCGAGGCGGTGGCCGACCGGCAGTTTGTGGCCTTGCACTACCGGTGGCATGATGGCAGGCTTGTGCCCTGCACATTGTCACCAGAGCCTCCAACAAGTGGCAGTGGCATTGCCAGGGCGGCCTCCTCATCGGCAACCCTGCTGGATCCTGAAAATCCAGCCCACCATTTGCCAGATGCAGGGCAGCAGGCTGCAGGCATGGTCAGCTTTGATCAACAGATGCTACAGGATGGGAGCGTCACAGTAGGGGATGTGGAGACACCCACTGCAGCCATCGCCTCGTCTAATGTTCAGATTGGGCTGTTCACACGGTGGGTAGATATCCAAACAGTGCGTGTTCAGCCTTTGTTGCATCACTCGAGTTTCCTCAAGACACACTCCATCTGAGTCTCTTCTCATGTTTCTATACCCTAAGCTTCCTCATGAATTACAAATCATTAAGGTCATCTTAAAATATCTTCCTAGATAACGGAGGTGTTTCAAACGAATGCCGCGTTGCCCCTTGCAGGAAGGGTGTGGGTGGCACCTGCCCTCCACGAGCGGCCGCACGGAAGCTGCACCGGCTGGGGATCCTGCCTGCGCTGCTCAACCAGTCTGCTCAGAGTGGACAGGGCTTTGCAGCTCCAGCCACCTCCAGCCACAGGAACTTGCCTATGGCGTCGACCGCACCAGGGCCTGTTGCTGACCCCCTTGCTACTGGAGTACCTCTGGGGCAACTGTCACAGGAGGCCAGTGAGGGGCTTGTGGAGGAGGTTGAGGTGGATGATGCTGAGCAGGAAGGGGTGGAGGAGCTGCTGACAGACATACAGCAGTTCCAGGGAGATGCCAGGTATGTTACTTGCTTTGGAAGGGTATGACTGGCTTCTTGTACCCAGTGATAATAACTATAATATGACCTAGGAAAATGCCAAAACCATGTTACAATATAGTCTGCTTTCATTCTTGCAGGCAAGCTGAAGAGCATGATCCTTTTACATCCAGTGGTCTGGGATTGATGGAGTTTGGAAAGGACAACTGGGCTTCAGCAACCTTCACTGGACACCCCAGGCTGAGGCTGTACAGCCTGAGCTGCAGGATGGAGCTGTTTGTGAGTGAAGCCCTGTGGGCAAACCTGAGCGTGTAAGTATCACAGAGGCGGGGGTGGGGGTTTGAGCAAAAGAATAAATAAGTTAAAACTTTATGAAGACATGGAGATGCATTGTTTGTGGCAGCGATTCTGGCCAAGGGGTGCATGTCATTACATGACGTTCAATTCCCACCTTGATAAAAGATCCAATCGTTTAAATTCATTGATTTACGATACGTTTTCTACCAATTGTTATGACTGAAAAATTAATTTTCACATGAACAGGGATGAGAAGAATGCACTGTACTCAGCAGTGCGCAACATGGAGAGGCAGCTGCTCAATGCATTCACACAAATCAACTACCAGCAGACCACAGCCTACCTGGACTGCGTGGCAAGCTGCCTTGGCACTGATGCACTCCAATCACACCTGGGAGAGTTGCTCATCAAACCAATCGGTGCTTCTTGCAATGCTACCCACCCACATACCAGCCACTTGGAGAACGACATTACGGAGCACTGCTCTGAACCCCATCTAGCCGTCAAGCTGGCAGTGCACAATGAGGTTGTCACTTTGGACATCCAACCAGTCAGCACCTCAGCCAAATGCCACATGGATCCACACCCAGGCAGCAACAGTGGTGGTGCAGCGCCAGTCCAATCAGTCAGCAGTGCCGGTGAGCCGACAATGGTGGAGGATGGGCAGATGAACGAGGCAATGGCAGCATTCGTTCCTGAAGGAGTGCAGGACATGGACGTGGATGTGGACGTCCCCACCTGTGCCATGGAGGACATCATGGGTGCATTGCTGGACCATGTGTGCCATAGCTCAGAGCCGCTGCAGGCACCACCGCCCCACACTCCTGCCAAAGGCGATCACCCCTGCGTGGGTAGTCCAGAATCTCCGGATTGTGGCTCCCCGGCTCAATCCCAGGGACATATCTCGGCCAATGTGGTTTTTGAGCCTCGTTCAGACGGATCTGGTGCAGCGGATTGTCAGCAGCAGAGCTGTGCGACACCCAGTGGTGGATGGGCTGACAGCTGGCAGGAGCATGTGCTGACTCAGCATGACTGCCCCTGGGACGCATCCACTGCGACGGATAAGGTAGGCACTGCCTTGCCTGGATGGTAAAAATATCAATTCATATGTATCGTCTTGTTGGGTTTTCTGTGCAATCAAAGGCTTCCTGGTAATGTGTGCTCATCACGACAACACCATATGGTCCTGTGCTCCACCACCAACGGTCTTAAATGCTGATGGCAGTGCACAGCATGCAACAATGGACATCACAGAATGCTGTTAGTGCCTCCTGTCTCACGAACCCGATTCACCGCCTCCTTGCAGGTCCTGCCCCTGCTCCAGGCAATCACCACTGCCATCTTTTGCTCTGCATTGCCAGCTATCAGGTCTGCCTCTCATGCCTTCGCATGGCCCCTCTACTTCATCTCCACCAGGGATTCCTTCTCGCACAGGCTGATCCCCATCAGCAAGCAGGTGCGCGTGCAGTACAATCTGTTAATGTCATTTGCAGTTGAAAGGTCTCAGCTGAAACTGAGTAACACATTTGAGTATCATCGCAGGACCAGCTGCTTGGAACTGTGAAGGTTGCGTGCGCATGAAAACTTGATTCCATGTTTGCATGTAGCTTCATATAGCAGGGATGCTGGTCACACAATCTTCTGCCTGCTTCAGTAGCGTGTGTGTACCTTCCTCTGCAGGTTGTTGAGGCTGGCCGCACGTTCACCAGGACTGACTTTTTCTTCAAGGTCTCAGATGGCATTCCTGACAACTTCTGGCAGGTGAATGGACAATGTGGCAATCCCTGCTTGACAGCACAAAGCAGGGCAGCAGCTCACTCCAATTGCTATTTGGGGTGCTTTAAGTCTGTGATTTAAGTTGGTCCAAATCCAGGTCGAGCAATGTGGGCATGCATTGCAATTCTGACATGCAATGCCATCATTGCAGGTCGTGCGCGCCCAATCTCAGGGATCAGAACCTCAGCCATCACCAACCCCAGTTGCTGCACTGGCATCCCCACCTGATCCTGTCGCAGAGCTCATCGCACAGATGGTGAACCAGATCGGCCAAGATGAGGCAGCTCCCTGCGCTGGTGGCGCTTATTGCAGGGGTTCATGCGAGGCACCCTCAGGGGATGAAACAGCTGTAATGGATGAAGAGGGCTTGGAGGCAAGCAGGGATAATGGCCAACCTGATCTAAAGAGGTTTGGCATGATCATGGTCGATGGGGAGGAGCTGCTACCCGTGGGCCTCACCACCTACGATGATGTAAGTCCCCGTCTATCCCCCTTTGTGCAATTCTTAATTTGCTACCATTGTTTTTTAGCATATTCTCACAAAATAACAGAATAGCAGAATAAAAATGAAATGCCCGCCGCAGCCCTTTTGGGCCACAGGCAACTCCCGGGTGAGGCAGTTCCCGCTCCCAGGGAGGTTTTGACAGGTTTTCCTCCCCTTCCCAGGTTTTCTCCCCTGCTGAGCTCACCCAGCTGGAGCTCAACGCTGATGGTCTGGATGGAAGGTGTGAGCAGGACATGCTGCCACCCACCTGCTACCACACCTCCATGTCCAAGGGGGGCTCAAAGAAGAGGACAAAGTACTTTTTTGGGGCCAGGTATTTGTGGACTCGGGACCAGATGGCGGAGGATGATGCCAAGCGGGCGCTGGGGGTGCGGCTGGATGTGCCGAATAGGCCAGGATGGATGAAGGTGAGGAGTTTTTGAGTGGAAGGAGCCAAGTGCTCGGTTGACCCAGGGAAAATGCATCATAATGCACACATTGTCTAGTCTCATGGCAGCATTGCAACTGAGCATGAATCAAAGGACCTGCAGCATGTTACCAACTAGGAATCCCATTGACATTGTGAATCGCTGAAAACCCCACAAACCCCTGCATCTCAAGTGAACCGCTGTTCTAAAGTATCTTACCCTTCTATCCTTGCAGACCGGTGTTGAGTCCCCCCTTGTCTCCGCCGGCATCATCCCCCCTGACTTCATCACATCCTACGCACTCAACATGTACCACGACGGCAGCGAGGGGATCCAGAGCCACTTTGACGATGCGCAGCGATTCTCCCGACCCATCTACTCCTTCCGGATGTTCTCTGATGCCCGGCTGGCGTTTGGTACCCAGCTGTTTGGCTGCAATGGCGCGTTCTATGTGGGCATGGCAAGGGGGTGTGTTACAGTCATGGAGGAGGGTACGTGGCTATGGGCATACATGTGGTACCAGCACCATGACAGCAGCTGCAGAGATGCGCGGCCATGGTAATAGCTTCGCATGCAATGGACTGCATGGCACTGTCATGTGCATCTGTAACTCCTCAATTCTTTGCTGTAAATGCTCGCTTCTCCCTAGTTTCCATTCCGTGAGAATACCCCCCTTTGTCATTACCCAGGAGGCTACGCGGCTGATGGCCTGAAGCACTGTGTGCGCCCAGTGGACATGACAGGTGGGTCCAGGAATAAGGGGTTAGGGTTTTGCACTGCTGCATGACAGGGTGGGCCAGTGCTGCACAGCTGCATAATGCAATGGCACAGTCTTACCAGTGGGCTCAAGGGTCTGGTGCTATCTGAGCTAGGGTTTGCTAGTACTGGATCTCATCCTCAACACCAAAGCATACCCTCAGAGCCGCATCATAATGTGCACTGAAAGCGCAGATAAATCCCAAAATTAACGCTCCTTGCGACAGCAGTGTGACTGTTGGTTGGTGTTTTATCCTTCAGGCAAGAGCGCCGGCATGATCCTGCGGCGCATCAGCCCCCACACCCTGGCTGATGCGTGTGAGGTGGAGGTGGATGCCCTGGCGGGGGGGATGAAGGCGCTGAGCCTGGCAGAGGGGGGGCGCAGGGTATCAGGAAGCGGGGGGGTAATGTGAGTTGGTGGTCGTAGGATACTGTGGTGAAAGGAAGGGGTGTTTTGTTCGTGCCTCTAGGGGGATTGGGATGGTGCAATGTCGATGGTCGGAAATGACAGTACTGTCAGAGGCAAAGTGCCAAGGGCAGTGCAGGGTTGCAGATTAGGGTGAAGGTTGTTGGGCGCAGGTGCTTACTCTGTTGCCTTGCTTTCAAATAAGGTTCATGCACACATCACGTTCTGCAGCAATATCAAACCCACTAATTGCAGGGATGGGGATGAGGGGCTTGCATCCCGAGAAGTGGCCAAGGTGATGAAGTCGATGCTGCGGCAACTGGAGAGAGGGGAGGGGGGCGGCGGCCACAGGGGAGGGTTGGGTGGTGGTGGGTGCGGGCAGGAGGAGATGGTGGTACACAGGCTGATGGATCGGATGTTGAAGCAGGTGGGTGGGGGTGCCAGTAAATCCTAGCCATATTGTAATAAAAGGGGTAGGCCAAGCACATAAGTTATGTGACATAAGGCATCCAATGAATGTGCCATGTATGGTTCCCAACCCGTACCAGCACAGAGCAGGCACAGAGCTGTTTGCTATGCAACGCTTTTGCAGAGTTGCATCATCGTACCAATTCCATCTCCACCATCTTGCAGCTTGAGCGCAATGAGTTGGTGTCGCAGCGGCAGGCGGCAGGGGAGGCGGCGTGTGTGCACTCGCTCATGGACAGAATGCTGCGACAGGTGGGTGGACATGCTGCTGACCACTCTCCTATACCATGGTTAGGGTGAATCTGAACTTGATGGCCTCTCTGGCATAAAACCCTAGGAAAACCCTATTAAACCCTTCGTTGCCAAAGCAGGATGCGCCTCATTTTCTGCTGCTATTTCCACATGAGCATAACCCCAACCCCCCAACCTAAAACCAACGCAACCCCCATAGGAAGCCTACCGTAACCACATGCACGGTGCTACCCAGGTGGAGTATGGGTCCATGTTGGAGATGGCAGCTGTTGCCCGCACTGCTGCCGCCGCTGGCATGCATGCGGTGGGTGAGGTGGCGGGGCTGATGAACCGCATGGTGTGGCAGGTGGAGCTGGCAGAGGAGTCAGGCAAGGTGGGTGGAGGACAATGCTCCTCAAATGTCAATATCATTGGCTGTAGGGTGATGTGGACAAGGATATGGTTGGCAGGGTGAAGGGTCAGGTGGTGGAATTTAAGACGGCAGGGGTGAGGGGTTGGTGTCATGTGTACCTGGTGACTGGTAATGGTCATGAGCGGGTTACGCATCAGAATGCCCTTGGCTGCTGCTGAGAGTTCTAAAGAGCAGCACACAGCTTGTCATGTACATGCTCCAAGGTAAGAGCAGCAGCTCATTGCTCACCACCCTTGCCATCTCTGGCTGATGGTGTCACTGTATTGGTGAATGGGCGTACCTTGAATTCTTGGGCTGCTGCTGAATCCACAGCGGCACCTAATTGCTCACCACTCTTGGCATCTCTGGCTGCAGGATGTGGCTGACCTGGCACCATGGAAGCTCCAGGGTGGGCCCACTCACATGCCTGCGGGGACAATGGGCGCCATGCCGCTGCCCCCGATCTGGCAGCCGATCCCAGGGCTGGCTGGGCAGCTCCCGGGGATGGGCATGGGAACGAGTGAGTGACAAAATATGTCGTAGTACTACATCGTTAGTGAATGTGCGGTGGGCCTGGTGCATGTAGTGGCTGTGGCTGTGGCTGTGGCTGTGGCTGTGGCTGTGGCTGTGGCTGTGGCTGTGGCTGTGGCTGTGGCTGTG
>JAULBX010026741.1:0-43933 GCA_032358255.1 Heterotrichella gracilis
GGCAGGTGAGACTCGCTGTGGAGCCTCGATGGGCATTGGACTTTAGGCCCTAAATGCTGAGAATTAATTTCTAATGTCTGGTGTCAGCAAACCCCAAACCTGCAACCATGCTATTATTACCCACCACCACAAATTTTAAGCCCTCACCCACATGCCCCCTCACCACTACGACTCACCTCTACGTTGAGGTCAAACACACCGAACCTCTCCAGCTCCACAATGGACTTCTGCATGAGCTGCCGGAGGGTCTCATTGGCACCCCTAGTGGTGGCCGCTGACCTGCACGCCGGCTTGCGGCGGGAGCCCCCGTGGCGCGACCGCTTGCGGCGAGACCCCCCGCGGCGAGACCGCTTGCTGCGAGGGGGGGCGCTGGCCGATGAGGGAGTCCGCGCATGGCCAGCGGTAGGCGTGGCCATGGAGCTGGAAGGTGGGGGCGCAGAAGCCCCCAGCAATGGCAATGTCCCCAAAGCCATGCGGGGTTCCGGGTCCTCATGGCTTTCCCCCTGCGAGGCCATGCTGGAGTTGTACCCCACGTCAAGCCCACCCTGGGTGCGTAGGCCACGCATGGAGCGGCCCTGGCGAGTGCCATGGCCTGGCCTTGACCTGAGCAGCGCCAACTCCTGGTTGATGCCCATGTTCCCACCAGCATCATCCCCGAGGACAGCACCATCCCCGGGGGACCCATCCCCGGTGTTGCCAGACGAATCTCCAAAGTTGCCAGATGCACCCCCGAGAGAAGGAAGCTGGGCTGTCTCAAGGAATGTGGACAGGCCGAAATCATACCCCTGGGAGCCGGGGTACGTGGCTGACAGGCTGTGAGAGCTGGGCGTGTCCTCCATGGGGGCGAGGCACTGCTGCTGGGGAGTGGTGGAGGGCAGTACAGTGGCGCTGGGGACAGCTGGGGTGGCATGGTCCGTGAGTGCTAATGGCAGTTGGCCGCTGAAAGTGCACAGCCAGTGAACGACATGTCCTGTCCCGAAGTCTGTGGACACTGCCACCTGGCCCACTTGCGGCACACCAGCCACGTCATGCACCTGCACTTTGCAGGTGCGGGCAACGCTAAAGACTTTAGAAAACGGTATAGAGGCAGGGGGTTGGTCATCCACTATGCTTCCACGCTTGTTGTGCAGGTAGGGTCTGGTCAGGTGTATTCTATATGCAAGAACTCTTACAAGTGTGCATGGCAAGTGTACCGTGCAGACTGCAAACACAACAGCATAGGTGATACAACTGGAGAAGGGCAACATGCTGCAGCTTGCGTGGACAAGCAAGTGATGCAGGTATCAAAAACTGGCCAGCCATGCAGCTGGTCAGCCATGTATGAGCCTAGGTCTGACCTAACAAGCCCTAAAGGCTTTAACCCCTACACAATCACCACAGTCGAGTGCAACCCCCGGCTTGGCATTGCATATGCTGCTGCCTGAGAGCCATGTTTACGGGTCCCAAACGAGGATGCCAACGTGCCAACGTACCTCTGTCCCACTTGGCCCGTCTGAAGGAACCTCTAGGGCAGCATCAAGCTCGTCACCAAATGACGTAGCTATAGCCTCTACTGGGATGCCTTCAAGGGCATTCCAGAACTCTTCGTCTGCAATCTGCACGGCGATCCTGCTCTTCGCAGTGGACTCCAAATCAGCAGGCTCGTCCATCATGAGCTTGCTCGTCTAGTGGTGGCACCTGCAGGCGGTTGCAAACACAACAGTTTAGCTGGTCATCATGTGAATCTATAGCTGCAAAATTTGGTGTCGCAATACTGCATATGGGTATGGGACAAAGGCGGGACACCCTAGAACGAGGCATGCCCCAAGCCCCAGGAAAGCCCTTGGCCGATGCATGCACACATGAAACTGGGACAGGTAACTGGCAACAGCCAACGCATCTAGATCTTTTTTCACTATGAAGCAGCACGATTAACTCCATGAAGCGTGAACGTTTTCCTTTCCCCAGCTAGTCGGGCTTCTAAGCAGTGCAGGGAAAAGCTTCGGCATTTGCAACAAAAGAGTCAGCTATTGAAGCTTGCGCAAGCTGTAGGTACTCGTCAGCTTCCCACGCGCGGACGCAGGACAATGCAAAGAAAATTGCACTGGCGGTGCAATCGTGCACAGTGCTGCGGGGCACCATTTTGCCTAGCGCTTAATCGTCGTTTGCAGGTGCCCACGGCAGTGCAGCTCTTGCCCGCAAGCGCAACGTGAATATGAGAACGGACGCCGACATGTGTGGGCAGTGGGTAATAAGCGCTGGAAATCGGAGCACAACGAAGGCGCAAGAACCCTTCTACTTCAAAGTTACACCACCCAAGACACATCTTACAAGCTTGGCACCCGTGCACGCTCAGTCCCACCAGATAGTGTCCAAAGCGAATTCACGCGCTTTGGACACAGTCTGGTGCCGATTGGACCTGCTCACTGTTCACTTATCTCGAGACATGGGCAAAAAGCGTGGTTTTGACGGGAAAACCAACGAAACTGTTCCGTGTACTCAGTGCTTTATTGTATTCAACAGTATTGGCAGCCGATCTAAGCCAAACTACAAAGGATTGTTTTCTAAAATGGAAGGGGCATAGACGCACCTTGGGTGGGGCGAGAGGCGCCGGCGACGGGCGCAGATCGCCTTAGACCCCCACGTTCGGACGGAACTTGCGGGACTAGAAGCTCCCGAACTTTCCTGCAGAATACACGCATTGTTACACCATTGCAGGCCGAGTATACAACGGAAATCAAGGCTGTTTTAGAATCGGCACCCCCATCTCCCGGGACTCCAGTAAGCAGGTTCGGGCAAACACAATGGCCACTACAACGACACCTGCTGCATAGCAAACACCAATACAGCCTAATCGCATTCCGTCCCAGCTTGGCTCAAAGGCGAGTGCAAGTCTCAGGCAAAGCCGGGTGCGAATGTCAGCCAGGGGGGCCCCCGGGGGTGTCTCGAGACGAACCCAGTTGGACCAAAACTTACCTTCTGAAGTGTAGCAAGGGAAGCGACAAAGTTTACTTAACTACAGTAGGCAGCATATGGGGAAGAGAAGGCGTCAACCCAGCTCAAAAGCACAAAGACAAAGGACCACATTGACGCAGGTTTAATACTTGCCAGTTGCCAAACCATTCTGGAAAGGGTTCTCGCTTGGACCTTGAATGATCAAGAATAACGACACGTGGCAATCAGGAATCAAATGGATGTATGTGCGCGCACGTGCGGTGGACAGCATTTTCACTTCGTCAGCAAACGACGATAGCGAAACTTGTCTCACGTAATACATGGCATTTTGGCACAATATGGTGGGTTGCTCAATGTCACATGGCAGTGCCCATTCGATGCCCGGCGGCCCGCCCGGTTCTATTGTCTGGGGAAGTGCATCGTGCAGAGAAAGAGGAAAGCAAGGGGAACGCACAGACTCTGGAGCACTGCCACAGAGCACAGAGGCGATATATACATATGTGGATGAACAGGGAGTTTTTCTGGCCTCTTGACCCACATATCTATACTTATTGTCTCCCACGTTCGCTGCACCTCTGGGCAAGCGAAAAGTTGCACGCGGCACTGGATGCACAGGCCACCGCCCAGCCCAGGTAGCCACCGAAACAACATGGAATGCAGCACCAGATGCAAGGTACAACCACTGGCACCGCACCCCATAGGCATACATGGTACAGCCTACTGACTGGTAATAACCACGATGATGGTTTGCACATAAATGTGCTTAGTCTAGCTAGCCTGTAACACAGCCCTAGTGATGTTCCCTGCGGCCATGACAATCGGCAGCCACTGGCGCAACAAAGTAAGAAAAAGAACCCGTGAAGGCGGAGTTAGGGGGGCACTGGCTGACACCAGGGCACCACAACCAGAGGGCAGGCGCAACCAAGACCAGTTTACCGGGGCGATAGCATTAGTCCACCGCTCCCTCTTTCGAATCTTAATACCTCCATCCAAAGTCTGTACACGTACAAACATGTGCCAGTCCCAACCGATTGCCCGCCATTGTCTCGCCCTGACACCACGCGCCACCCACGACACGTGTCCCGCAGCCCCTTCCACGCCTGCCCATCCCTCCCCTTCTCACAAGATAACTGCCCCTTGCGCGCCCGCTCCACCCTCCGCTCCACCTCCCTGAGGTCCAGCGCAGCAGCATGGCCCACCGCAAATTGGTGCACACACGAGGCAACAAACTTGCCCACCAGGACCACCATGAGGGCGCCCCATGGGGAGGGCACCATGCGCACAGCCGCACCCCGCACACCGCCGGGGGTGGACAGAGAGGCCACAAGCTTCTGGAACCACCACCTGCAGGAGGGGTGGGGGGGCCTGATTGTGAGTAGCAGCCCACCTAGCGGTGGATGCAGGCGGGTGGAGGTACATGGTGGGGTGAAACCACAGCATGGCGGGTGGGCATGCACCCGGTTACTCCCGACTACTCACCGGGAATTGCCAGCGGGAAGATACTGTGTGACATCCTACCCTTGGTGACCAGCCACCGGCCTAACACCCTGCCCATAAGTCCCTCTACAAACGCATGATATATCACCCCCGCACCGCCACCCCCACTCCCCCCCAAAAAAACATCCACCCACCTCCCGCCCGCCACCCGCCCTCTGCGTGCCACCCCTGAACGTCTTGTATATGCGAGGCGATGAGGTGGTGCACCGCCTGGGCGGGGGAAGGTGGGCTGGCAAGCCCGGCAGCCACGGCGGCAGCGCCCACTCCAGCCACCTAGGTGCACCTGGATGATTCGCTCGCGGGTGGCGCGCCGGAACACAGTCACAAAGAACAGCGTCTGGAAGCTGGTCTGTGGGGGCAGGGGTGGGTGTGGGTGGCATGTAGTGGGGTCACAGGTAGAGGCGCTTCCTTCCTACGTGATACAACAGCTACAGGTTTGCAGGCACAGTGACCTGGTAGGCACACTGACCAGGTTCGCAGGGACTGTGACTTGTGCACGCCATACTTAGGGTCCCTGTGCAATCCTCATCCACCGCCCTTCCCCTGCACTTGAAGCACTTCTGTGAAACTTGTGCCCAAACCTCCCACGATGCCGCAGCTGTGACCCTCCTTAGCATAGTATGCTCTGCCCCCCTGTAGGTAATCCCCAAGCCTCCTTGTCCCGCCCTGGCATTGTCCTTCCCACATGCACACCACCCTTCCCTCCCGCACCCACCTTGATCGCCCCCTCCCCCCAGCAGGGTAGCATTACAAACACCTCCCAGAATGGCATCACGCAGTGGCCGCCTGCAGGCAAAGGACTGCCGGGCCTGCTGGGAAGTCAACTGGCGTCAACAGCCTGACCTGCCCAGAAGCAGATCCGCGCAGGCGCAGTGGAATCACGCAGCAGTCTGTGAAGCTCTGCAAGCTGATGACCGCAGCTCCTGTCATCACCTGGGTACTACAGTCCTTGCATATGCAAAGCTCTTGAATAAACTGCAAAAAAACCCAGCAAAAACGGTGTTTACCTGCGCACTGCGAGACTGCACCGCACGCCAGAGTGCGTCGATGTCCGGTGTCTCAGACACCTTGCCCTGCTTTGTCGTGCGCTCTGCAGGTTGCAGGTTGCATGGTGCCGTGCTCTTTCCAGACGTTGAGCGGGAAGGCAAGGTCGCCATCGGTCTAGGGTTCTGAGAACGGAGGTTGGTGGTGCGGGGTTGTTTCTGGAGGGTGGGGGCTCCTGCGTTTCTGTCGTCAACAAGAAAGGCCGGAGATAAGATAGGGGTACCACACACAAAGGGCTTCGTTTATGACCCTGCACTTCATACCTGTCGCTGACAGTGTCAGGGTTACGATATGAACCTGTAGTGCCCCCGGGCAGTCAACACTGTTGCTCTTTTTATGGCCAGTCAACGTTGTGCAGAAAACATTATAGGGTATACAATATCATGAGTCATACAGTGGGCCAATACTTCCCAATTACCCTTGAGGGTTTATTAGAACCCTTGAGAAGGAATCTGGTCTCTCACACAGTGGCCAGTGGCCCGGCTTGATCCGACCGTTGAGAGCCCCTACAACCCTTAGCCAAAAGCTATACAGCAGGTACCATACAGCACGGCACAGGTGATGTGACACATGCCCCTCGACCTCGGCATCAAGTCCGATGTTGATGCACCTGCTAGCATCTGCGTTCTTGAAGTAATATACCTCTGCCTGTCCCAACATGGCCAATGCATGGCCAAGGGCAACAGGTTTTGAGGTTCAATACACCATCAGGACACACGATGCGGTCACTGAACAACTTGGCCCATGCACTGCCATTGTTGCCGCAAGCAATCAAAAGCTGTGACTGCTTGGGGGGTCTGGATTCCAGACAAAGGTTCTTGTGATGACCGGAATGGGCCATATGTAGTCTATAACCCATTGCCATGGCCTGACAGCTGACAATGTCACTGGCGCACAAGCAAATATTGGGCGGCAGGCGGTGCAATAGCACAGGCTAAACCGCTAGCGCCTCTGCTTTGGCCTCCCACCCATCGTGATTAAACATTTTCCATGCCTACCACGTTGATACTACACGTTCATGCCACAGCAACTGTTGAGGGCAAGTCTGTACGTCACGAATGCCTCTCCCCGCCATGCCACCTTCCGCAACACCTCCCACACACCCCGCTGCCCCTTCACCACCTTCCCCCCCCCCCCTCACTGCCCCTTGCGCGCCCGCTCCACCCTCCGCTCCAGCTCCCTCAGGTCCAGCGCAGCAGCATGGCCTACCGCAAACTGGTGCACGCACGAGGCAACAAACTTGCCAACCAGCACCAGCATGAGGGCGCCCCAAGGGGAGGGCACCATACGCACAGCCGCACGCCGCACACCACCAGGGGTGGACAGGGAGGCCACAAGCTTCTGGAACCACCACCTGCAGGGGCGGTGAGGGGGATGGTGGGTGGGAGGAGCGATGGGTGGTGGGCCGCAAAAGAGCGGCAGGCCATCCAGGGGTGGGTGGAGGTACATGCGAGGGTAAACGGCAGCATGGCGGGTGAGCTTGCAACTCCCAGGAATTGCTGCAAAATAAACTTTGCGTGACATCCGGCGTAACCCCCTCCCCCCTTTCATGCCCAGTCGCTCCCCTAACACCCCACCACCCTCCATATTAGTTCCTCTACAAATGCATGAACCTCCCTGCACCGCCACATCCCCTCAAACCCCCTCCAAAACACACAATCACACACCTCCCGTCTGCCGCCTGCGCCGCCGCCCTGCGCGCCACCCCATCCTGGAAGTCTTGTATATGCGAGGTAATGAGGTGGTGCAGCGCCTGCGCGGGGGAGTGGTGTGCAGGGAGGCCCGGCAGCCACGGCGGCAGCGCCCACTCCAGCCACTGAATGATTCGCTCTCGGGTGGCGCGCCGGAACACACTCACGAAAAACAGCGTCTGGAAGCTGGTCTGTGGGGGCAGGGGTGGGTGTGGGTGGGGAGTAGTGGGGTCACAAGTAGAGGCGCTTCCTTCCCACATGGGCACACACGCAAGGGGTTTACAGCGTACATGCCCGCAGGCACTGTGACTTGCACAGGTCATACCTTGGATCCATAATGCTTCCCTCAACCACAGCCCTTCCCTGGCATGCCAAATTTTATGCATGTACCCGCATCGCAACCCAGCTTCCACCAACCCCTGGCCTGTATGCTTCGGACCTCTACATTGGTGGTGATCTCCAAGCCTCATTCCCAATCCTTCCGCCACACCCACCCTGCCCTCCCCTCCCCTCCGGCACCCACCTTGATCCCCCCCTTGCCCAGCAGGGTGGCAATGAAGAACTCCCAGAATGGCATCATGAAGTGGCCGCAGCACAGGCCGCACAGGTCAAACAGCGCGTTGGGGTAGGAGGCAAGTGCCAGGATGCCCCAGAAGCCCCACTGGCGGATGAAGGCCACCATCCACCCCTCCATGCGGCTGTACAGGCCATGGGCAACGCCGGCGGGTTTGGCGGCGGGGGAGGAGGCGGTGGTGTCGTCCTGCAGTGGGGAGGGTGTCAGGGGCTTTTGGCCAAGGGGAGCGTGCATGCCGCAACGAGAAGGCGGCGCTGCCACACACCGCTGGAACCTTACAAGCCCATCGTATGCACCCAGAACCATAGGTTTATAAAAGCCACAAGCATGATCGTGCACCCACCTGGAACAGGTCTGTTGCCTCTGCCGAGCGCTGCCCCGCCTTTGCCGCATGGTAGCTCACTGCGTATGGCGGGATCTCACCCAGTGCAGTGCCTGCGCCCCACAGCATAGCGGTGCCAATAACCTGCGGGGAGGAGGGTTTTGTTGGTCCACACGGTCTGCCAAATGGTGGGGGATTTGGTGGGGTTGAACCAGTGCACCAGGTGCACCACATATGTGGCAGGCCAAATGCACCAATTGTACCATGAACTGGCGAATGCTGCTGCACTGGCGCTTCTTGAGTTATCAACCCCATGCCTGCATGTGCTCCATGCCCTCCAATGGTAATTAGATTATGACAAGTCTTATGACTATCTCATTACCATTGACCTCACCCCGCCACGCACCCTGCCCGCTGACCCCATGCTTACCTTCCCAAATATATCCCTGAGCCTCAGTGTGCCTGGCTCCACATCCCCACAGTGGAACCCCTCGTCGCTGTACCAGGTGTCGGCACGTGTGTCAAAGGCAAGGTGGCCGCATGTCTCAGCGGCAAGGCAAACCTGGGAAGGAACAGGGACGCGGCGCATCAAGGAAGGGTTGGAGAGTGGTAATGGTGCCAGCATGGAGGGCTTATCGCATCCACAAGGCAGCCATCCAACAGGGCAAGCGCTCTGTCAATGCCCACGTGGGGGCTGGAGGTGCATTGGCATTGCAATGCTCACACATGCGGACAGCCATCATGCAGGTGCCACGCAATTCCGGCAGCCACTAATAGGCCTGCCACAGGTTGCAGGGCAATGGGGATCACATGCTTGCCATGGCGCAGCAGGCCATGCATGGAGCTTGTGCAGAATCATGGCATCACTGCGTGCGCTGGCAAGGGGTGATGCAGCCCATACGTGGGTAGGCGGGGACACGTGTAGGGGCCGCATGGGCAAGGCTAATTGCTCAAGTGGCAGCAAAACTGGCTCCAGTCCCAATGCATTTGAACCAGAGTCCGTCCATGCACTCCACCCCTCCCGCCTACTCCCTTCCCACCCCCCTGCGCCACCCACCTTGAGCATGTGCGGGAACAGGAACAGCAGCCCAGAGTGCATGCCGGTGCCCAGCCCCACCGAGGACAGCACCCCCAGCCCCACCCACCACACCACGTACTCCACCCACACCTCCCCCTCGCGCACCACCCCCGGCGCCACCCCCACCGCCTTGGCACCCAGGTAGGCGCCCAACGCCCCCAGCAGGGTGGCGAGCAGCAGGGGCCGGCGGCGCAGCCAGTGTGCGGCGCGGGAGGTGGCTGCGGCGGTGCATGCGGAGAAGAGGTAGAGGGTGGTGAGAGGGGAGGTGAGGAGGCCGATGCGGCGCTGGCGGCGGCCGCGGGCGCGGATGAACTGCACGGGTGGGGGGTGGGGGGTAGGGATGCATTGGTTCAACACCTGACAGCGCTGGCCTTCCAAGAGCCGTCTTTCTAGTCTATTGCTTATGTTAAAGCGCCCTATAAGCCGCGTGCAAGCAGGGCGGTTGCGCCCACGTGGCATGCCTGGCAACCTTGCCATGAGTCATGCCGGATGCTGACTATGGCTGGTCCCTGGCTGCCAATGCCAGCTAGAGCGTGCATGGGTGTGGTTGCTGGGTGCAGCCAAGGGATATTCATATATAAAAAGGCATTCTTCTCATTGATATCCCTTGGTGCCAGAGTATGTGGGCGGTACCTTCTGTATGTCCCCCCTGTCAGCGGGTGAGAGGGTGGCCAATATGTCCTCCAGCTGCTCGCGGCTCTCAAGCTTCAACCCGTTGTTGGTGGCCATGGCGCCTCAGGGTAGGGTAGGGCCACTCGCTGCGCCCTGCCTTGGCACCCACACCTGGGCTGGGTGGGGGGAGGGGGGAGGGGGTGGCAGGCGTAAATCGAGTGGCTAAACGCTTATGCAATGTAAGTGTGGTGACAGACGTTGCTGCAAGAGGTGAGGTACCGTGCAGAGGTGTGTGGCGAGGTTCGCCGGGGTGGGCATTAACACAGATGGCCGTATATTCCTTGCGCACAAAACCGGTTTGAAACGGGAGAAGCGAGCAGCAGTGCATATGCATGCGTAGCCGTGTTGCCGCTAAAAACAAGGTTTGCAAACGCAGCAGCCGATATGGCCGGTACCCACATATGTAGTGTCCAGGATTTGCTATTGCTTTTTGCACACACGCCCTTGGACTGCTGACACCACACCCCACGCAGGACAGCGCACGCCACACTGCACGACTGGCTATGCTCTAGACACGCGTGCCAAGAATAAAGGACTTTGCATGTAACCAACCCCTCCGTCAACTTCGACGGACTTGACGGGACAAGAGCCAACGCTTGTGGGCACTCGTGTGGTACTCGTCCCGTAAGGGGTGCCTGGTGGAACACCCGGCAAAACAAGTGAATGCAGTGAAAGGAGATAGTGGCAACCCACCTGTTGTCAATCAACACGTGTAGCTACGCGGGCTTGTGGCCGTCTATGTGTCAGATCATCCTACTGGGCTGGCGGGGGGTTCAGAGCAGCAGCTAGTGGTGTCGTCAAGGAAATTGACCAACCTACTGCAGCACCGACCAGCGAGTAGATAGCTTGCACTGCGGGTTGCAGCAGTGTTTTATTTGCGTTTCATACCACAAACGCAGCGTAGTTCGCCATATATATTTGGTGGCGTGGTTCGCCTTTGCGCGACACGTCCAGTGCAACTTCAAGCGGCTGAGTGCTGACGTGCCGCACCCTAGCGCAGGGTCTGAGCAAACCCTAGAGCGACAGTGTTACAGTTAGTAACAGTACGGTACAACCTGCAAGGCGCAAAGTATCCTTTGAGCTTTGGGACACAGCTTCCGTTGTGCAAACTTGACTAGTTGGTTGCAGCAAAGCTTTGCTCGAGGAGAGTGCGACTCTAGTTGGCCTGCCGGTTGACCTTGCCGACCGCACCACGCCCAGCGGTAGCAGTGCCCTTGTTCATTTCTGTGCAACGGTGTTCATGTTGCAAACTACGACGGTGGTAACCTTTGCATTGACAGGTTTAAAAGGTCTAGCGCGACTAGTTTGGTTTCAAACCTCCCTCCCAATGGTCATTTGCCCAGCCCAACAGCCCTCTCGAGGAGCTGCACCACTTGTGCTGGTTCGCTGTCATATCGGACGTATGAACAAGTCTGACGATCAATCTTCTTGTCGGAGGAGCCTTGTCGGCTGGATGTGACGCCCGCCTAGCCAAGGTGCGCATATGCATGCATATAGGGTCTGACGCGCACAGCCCACGCACCCAACGTGATGGTTGAAGGGTGCTGTAAGGAAGGGGTTAGCTGCGTCACCCAGATGCTAGTGATAGTGCGTGGCACCATGGCCCTCCACTGCACGGTGTATGCACTGTAGTGAGGGTACACCCAATGCTTGGTGCTGGGCAAGCGCATATACAGAACAACATTCTGGAGGTGCGAGGTGCACTGAGCGAGGGAATGGACATAACGACACTCTATATGGTGCAGGCACCCCTGCCACTGGCTTGCACACCTGCCCCCACCCCCACTACCAGGCAGAACCCCACCCGCCCACCACCACCATGGCCGCCCTCCTCTCCACCACCCGGTACCCCCACAGTCTCCACCCCTGATGCCGCAGCCACCATGCGCCCCCACCCGCCATGGACCCTCCTCCCCTTTCTCCTCCTCCTCGCCACCCCCACCAGCAGCCCCCAACCAGATTCCCAGTCCCAGGCGCAGCCCACCCCAGTCCCCAGCTGCGGCCCCGTCAAACTTGACGGCAAGTGCAACCTCCACCTACACAACGTCTGCTTGGACCAACAGGTGAGTTAATAAAATTCATGCCATGCATTTCCAGCAATATGACAGGGTCAGCGGTCGCCCGTACACAAGTGGCGCCTAGCAGTGGCAATGGGTAAACGGGGTGTTGGTCCTGCGCACTTTTGTATGCCCTACTGCGTTCAATCAGCCCGTGTGGCCCTGCAATTTACTATTTCTTGTATTGTATAAACAACCTGCAACCAACACGACACACTAGGCATCAACCACCATGCATCTTGGAACCTGGTTGTCCTGCAAATCGCCCTCAATGGGCCCACCAACAGGTGGTGGCGCTGTACGATGAGAAGTACCTCCCCAGCAGCTCCAACCACGTCGACCTCCCCTCCCTGGACATGGACTGGGTGCGCTACAACTGGCCCTGGGGGCAGGGCATGATCGGGGATGTGTTTGAGAAGGGCGCCGCCATCCGGGTGCCCAACATCACCTTCAGGTTTGAGACCAATGCGGAGCCTGCCCCCGACATGGCCAACCGCACCTTTGACTCCTGCACCACCCCCGTGCTGCTGTACACGCGATACATGGAGAATTTTGGAGGTGGGTGGGTGCTGGGGGATTGGCATGACATGCAGTCCACATGCGGCAGTCCACATTGCGCATCCAAGAAATGCAGTCCACATGCGGTCAGGATCAGGCGGCAGGAAGCGTGTGGGGGTTTGCACGGCTGCATGTTGTGGACTAGGTGAGGCATGGGAAGGATGTGCGGGCAGCGCATGGCCAACCGCACCTTTTGACTCCTGCACCACCCCCCTGCTGCTGTACACGCACCACATGGAGAATTATGGAGGTGCGGGTGGGTGGGGTGAATGGCACGTGCATCCAAGTACTGTGCCCACAAGCGGTTTATAAGCTTGTAGTCCAGGATCAGACAGCAGGAAGCGTGCGGGGGCTTGCATGGCCGCAAGGTGTGGACTAGGTGAGGCATGGGCGCACAAGTAAACAACAACAGCAGGGCTGAATGTGCGGCATCATGTACGTAAGACATAAAAGAAAATGATGTGAAGAAAATGCATTAAATATGCACGTTGTGGGGTGCCTACTTCGTTGGTGCTGGGATGCACGGGCCATGCACCCATCCCCTGATCCACATCCCCTCCCCTCCCAGAGTTCCTTGTGCGCGCCATTCCCCCCCTTGTGGAGTGGTCCCTGTCCTCCCTCCTGCCCCCTGATGTGCAGCTGGTGGTGGGCACACCACATGGCCTGGCAATGGCGCCGCACGTGCCCCTGCTGCTGGGCGCGGTCAGCACCACGCCGCCAATCACATTTGCAGACATCTCAAATAGGCGGTCGGGTCACACCAGGTGGGGCGGGACAGCATTGATGGGTGGCATTGGTATGGGGCAGCACCAGCGGTGGCATGGGTATGAGTGGGCGCTGCACAGGGGGCCAGCGCCAGATCCATGGCAATGTTCGTGTGATTATTCTTTGTGATCATACATGTGATCATGCATGTGGTCATTGCCGTGGGAGGCGTTGCCCTGTCCCACCAGGGCTGCACTTGTGTGCGGGGGTTGACCCCTGCCAAGCTATGCCTCCACCCTGTGCACATTGGCCCCATGTGGCATGTATAGCGCTCGCGCGTACACCACCACTGATATTACCCAAAGAACCCCCCAGAGCTGTTTGGGCATGTGTGCAAGCATTGTCTGCTGGCTTTGAGCACTTATATGGCCACTCAACCCTGCTGCACCCCCCACCATGGCTCCACACGCACCCTGCAAGCCCGCTTGCGCACAATCAGCCCCTTTTGCCCCCCAGGTGCTTCTCCCAGATGTACATTTGCCTGCTTGACGGCTCCTGGCACCCCGGCATGCCCCTCACAGCCATGCGCCACGTCACGCAGCACTACGCGCCGCACATACAGGCGCAGGCGACAGTGGCGTGGCAGTCGAAGGGGGATGATCGCACGCTCAAGGTGAGAGGGGGGGAGGGGGGGGGTGAGGGGTGTATGCAGCACACTTGCACATAGGTGTAGCGGGTGGTATTAGTGGTGGGCATGGCGCCAGAGATGAGCGGGAGTGGGAGGCAAGTGCTCCTGTGTGTTGCATTTGGCATCTAGTAATATTACTTGCAACTCATAATTAATGGTTGAAGAGGGAATTATATAATATTTTTATTTGGGAAAAGGCTGTTTGTGATTGTTTACTAAGTGTATATACATTAAAGATGAGGACTATGACAGTCCTCCTTGTGCCCATTATGTGACACTTAAATACATTCTGTGCACCTTGTACTTACAATAAATGTTGAAGATTACCTTGTGCAACGTTTGTAACGGTGTGCAGGTGCTGATTGGCAGCCGCACTGGCAAGGTGCGCCGCCTGGTGAATGTGCAGTCCCTGGTGCGGCAGTGCAAGGCGTGGGATGTGGGGGACACGCTGAGGAGGCTGGGGGTGCAGGCGGGGCGCTGGAGCCGGGTGGAGTGCCAGAACTGGCAGTTCAGCAAGCACGGCATGGTGCAGGTGTGCTGCAGGGTGGGGTCGTGGAGTCTGGATGCATTCCACCTGCTGGTGCACACCATGTGCCTATTAACTCGTAGAAAGGCTTCCAACTTAATCGCTGACCTGAGGCCAATTCTTGGTGGTAAAAACGTGTGTTACAAATATACCATTTTGATGTGTACAATATATTTGGGGGAGCAACATCCCAAGTTGGCATTTGTGTACGCATTCTTTCCCCACCCAAAACTAAAACCCCACCCTTCTTCCGCCCCGCAGAACATGGCCGCTGTGCGCGACGCCGATGTGCTTGTATCCATGCACGGCTCGGAATGCAACAATGCGTTCTTCATGCGGGACGGGGCATCGCTCATTGAGCTGCGCCCAGCCTGTTTTGGCACCGAGCTGTGGGCCAACCAGTACTTGTACCACTTCCTAAAAATGAGCGAATTCCAGGTGTTCTTCTGGGGCCTCAATGTGGAGGACCCGGCGCTGAATGTCCCTGGGTGGTTTGAGCAGCAAGGGGTGGGCGTGCCTGCCACCTACCCTCGAGATCGCAGGTAGGGGACAGAGTTAAGCAGGCCATGCCGTTCTCTATCATTTGAACTGGTTGGTGTGAAATGTTTTTCTTATTTAATTTATGCACACCGGCAAGCACAGGTTTGGCATTACATCATGTTGCATAAACCTCGTGCTTTACGTGGTTATATTCGAGAGGACATTGTGGTACATGAAATTCCTCCTGACATACTGCTTACAAAATGCTCTGTCTGTGTGTTCTCGGCCGCAGTGTGAAGCTGCCCTGGTGGGTGCTGCGCAAGGTGCTGGTGCGGGTGCTGGCGGTGGGGGGCAGCCAGGGGGAGTACATCAAGGGCTTCCTTGCCCAGCCCAGCCAGGCCATGGTGAATGTGTACAGCAACCACACACGCGCCTGGCCCATACCTGAGGCGGATCGGGAGCAGGTGGCGCACATGCAGAGGGAGCTCCGGCAGAAGGGGGCCAAGGGCAGCGGACGTGATGCAGATGGAGGGCGGGGGTGGGGGGCAGGCACTCACTAAGGCATTAAGGGGTATGCTGTTTTCTGCAAGGACACAGTACTTGCGCAGCAAAATACTATATGAATAGACATGTCATTGTCACAACCTTTGCATGATACACAGTATGCCGCACCAGTATGCCAGATAATTTATCAAGGTGATACATTCGATGCGTCCATCCACTGGGTGCATGCCTCCTCCACCCCAAGGATCCATCGCCACATCCACCGCCACGTCAGCATCCCCCACCGCCCCCCGTATGGCCGCCATGATGTCAACATAGCCCCTCGTTAGTGCCCCTGACTTACAGACGCCATGCATGCAACTTTTTAGTGGGAATTATCTCCGATTTACCGTTGCTGATGCGCCTGTCATTACCGTGAGTGTCTGCTTTGTGGAGAACATGGCGTCTCACGCTGCGAGCTAGACCCATTAGCACCCGGTGCCTCGCTGCTGAAACCACACCACAGCAGCAGGGCAATGCCCAGGGGGTCACCGCACTTACAGCACCATGTGGCCACCGGCTGCCTTGATTCTGGTGTACAAAGGAATATTGAGGGTGGGTTTGTAAGGAAAACGCAAAGCCTTTTGGGTGCTGAGCTGAGCTTAGGCTTGAGCTGCCCGGCAGGCACCCAGACAATAATGCATGCATGCATGTGGTTGTGCACACTGACACTACAAGGGTTCAGCTGCTCGCACCAGCGTTGTGTTTGTGAAAGGCAGAAAAGCAGCAGCAGAAAGCAGCAGCAGGGAACAGTGTTTCTGTAGTTCCAAACACTCTTGGGTGTCGTTCAAGCAGAGTTGCAACTTGCACAGCTCGGTCGTCCCGGTCAGCGGAGTCCCAGCTCGATGTGGGACCCCATAAACGGATACAACGTCTTGTTTTCGTTACCCAGTTCTACAAATGGTACGTATTGACCTGTGGTCTGCTGGCAGCACAGGTCCACCGAGATCAATTTCCTGAGGTGGTGGATATTGTTGATGTTAAAGAAAAAACAATACTTTCTGCCCAAGCGGGGCCCAGTGGAACATGATTGTATCTACAAGCCGCGCGGCTCATGAGCTCAGACTGCAGTCTGCATAGTACGGTACAATTTGTAATGTAACTGTTGGATCCACTGGTGATGGTCGACCCGCTTGAGCTCTGCATAGCCATGGCTCGATCTGAGGCTGTAGGATACATCCCATGGCCTGCACCAGCTGTGGCCTTTGGGCACTACAGCAGCGCCCATCATGCACCACATCGCATTCAACTGGAAGCTTGAAGGAAATGCTCAGCAAGAGCTAGCTCATAGGCTCCACCCCATTTTGCACGCCCTCCTCGTCGACCCCTGCCTCCACCGCCCCCTCCTCCACCTCCACATCCACCGCCACGTCAGCATCCCCCACCGCCCCGCGTATGGCCGCCATGATGTCATCGTAGCCCCGCGTTAGCGCCTCGTCCACTGGGGTGCGCTCATGCCTATGATAAAACACGGTGCCGCCACATGTCAGCGCCATGGGGGACATGGGCAGTGGATTTGCAACAGTTACCGTCCATATGTAAATGGTTTTTTTTATGTCGGGGTTTCAAGGACATCAGGAAGGTGCATGGTGATAGTCCTTGCTTGTGGGAGTGGGTTACCCTACAAGGGCATAGCAAGCAAGTTAGTGTGCTCACTAACTGGCTGGGGCACAGGGTGTATAGGGTTTTGGGACACGTACACGTTGAGTGCGCTAGGGTTTGCTCCCGCCGCCAGTAGCACTTGCACCACCTGCGCAAAGGGGGAATGTCAGTGCACGCCCAGGTGCGGAGGGGAAGGGACACAGCGGGCATTGCATGCCGCAGCAAGGTGGCATCAACAAGCTTTGGCCGTCCTGGCTTTTCCTCTCCAAACCTCTACCACAGTCTTTCTTACCTCAAGTGCTCACAAAGCATCTATTGAGCAGCAACAGGCAATTGCAACCCTAGTAGGGTCTCTCTGCTGAGTGACAATTGGGACAGGAGTAGTGCACTCAAACCCTAGCTCAACCCTAGCCCTCACCGTTAGATGCCCGTTGAGGCAAGCGTAGTGCAGCGGCGTGTTGCCATCGGTGTTGGCCACACAGGCGTTCTGCGGGCAAGTGGGGAGGAGGGGAGGTAAGCAGGGGGGTAAAAGTGGGGCCAGGTGTTAACATACCATGCGCTGTAGTGTGCTGTGCACAAGGCTGCCCTAAAATCTGCATATATCATCAACATGCAATTCGGATTTAGAAAATGGCTCATGCAAGACCTGTACACCCAGTGTGGGCGCGTGTTGTATTGCACCATGTCCCGCAGCATGCATCATGTAGCGGCAGCTGTATGTAGAACCGCCCCCCGCCAACATGTGGATATGCACATACATACTCATGCGCCAGGCAATCTGGCAATGCCAGACCCTGTCAGTGGCACATGCATGGGCCCCGTTATCATTTTATACCCCACTCACCGCCCCCGCCGCCACCAGTTGCTGCGCCAGCTCAGCATGTCCATTTGCACTGGCCATGTGGAGGGCTGCGAAGGGTATAAAGTGGGGTTACTCAATGGGGTGGCTAGGCAGGAGCGTTCAGGCACTGAAGCTGCATGCCGGCAGACCTTGTGCATGGTGGTGGTGCAGGTTGGTGGTGATGCTTAAGGTGGTGGTGATGCGCAGGGTGGGGGTGGCGGTGGGCTGTGAGTACAGCCTGAGACCATGCCAGGCAATACAGTAGCTACCAGCCAGCGGCCCTCACAACTTTGCAGTCCATCGCATAGTCATTGCATATTCATTGGCATGGCATCCCACCGCATTTACAATATGCACACAGGCTCTCGCAACCTGCCTCTCCCCCACTCGTGCTCCGCGCACCTGTCCTCCCCTGGTGGTCGCCCGCACTGATATCTGCCCCTGCCTCCAGTGCCTGTTGCACCTCCTCGCCCTCGCCATACCGCGCAGCGTCTATCAAAAATTCGTTCAGCTCAGCGGGGCTCAAGGCCCCAACCTCTGGGTCGGACATACGGGGGCGCCGCAAGGGCGAGTGGCAAAGGACGGAACCCTTAAAACCCTAGCCCAGGGTTTGGCGTGGGTGGTGGGGGTGCGCTGCGGCAGGTTGTGGGGGTTGGTGGAGAGCTAAGGGTGGGTTGGTATGGCTGAGGCGCAGAGAGAGCAGTAGCTGATAGCCTGGGAGGCGTACTAGGGCCGCAGATGTGTACTAGGCGCAATACTACACGCAACATCCTGTCTGGTTCGTACCCGTGAGAATAGCTGCAGCCACCACGCAGGCGATACGGTTTTACAACTATTATTTAAGCCACCTACGTATGCATACAGGTTGCGCCAGGCCATGCAGGTGGTGGGTGCATACGCATGCATATGGCCACTAGCTCCCCCGTGCCTCGGGACGGAGCGCACCCCTAGCGTTGCTGCCAGTTACGGAGGTACTTACGTTGCAGTGCAGTTTGTTATGTTGTGCCAGTGGGTCAACGATTCCGTGACAGCAAACCTGGCGACTAGCAGCCCTGATAGTGGTGGCGGGAGGCGGCCCTGATGGCAAGAAAAGGAGATAAGACAGGTGTGTTGTCTTGTGGCAGACGCGTCGGTGTGGTAGTGAAAGGCAACAGCTTACAGAGGTATGTGGCGTGCTTTGGTTGCCTTGTGTTGCTCTTGTAAAAACAGTACGGTTACCGTACTACGGTATGTGTGCTGCAACGAGGATGGGGTGGTTTCCCCTTGTGAAGTGATGCATGTGCCACGATTCACTGCTTTAGTCGCCTGCACAGCTACAAACAGCCGTATTCCATCTCAGTACGATCTGCAGAGTTGCATCAAAGGGCTGCACAGTCACTCCGACGAGCCCCAGGCAGTGCATAGCAGACCAAACGACACAACCCCCACCATGCTCGAGAAATAGCCAGGTGGGCACCTGTAGCTAGCAGGAACGATTAAGGGACCGCTCAGTGGGTAGAAATGCCTTCGATTGACGAAAATGTATAGACTGAGGTTCTGGCCTCCGTTTGCTAGTTGGGTGCATCCTTGGGTTGGGACACATGTCCTGAATGCCGTTGGGTGCATGCCGTCAGAGTAAGGCACCGGTCAATAGGCGAAACGGACCAGCACCAACGCTGTTGACAAAGTATTAATGGGAATAGTTTTTTCTTGTTAAGATTCCATCCTGTTGTGTAGACCACGGCTCTGGTAGCCCACCCAACCCCTCTGTAGGAGGCGCTCAATTGCAGCCATGCAGTGTACCACTTCATGCAACTGTCTTGGTTGCTGTCGCCTATTGGCAGCGGGTGGATGCGGGGAGTATGTGATACCATGTATAGCTCCATTTCTTGCGTTTGGTTTCATGTGGGCTGTTGACAGGACGACAGGGGTAGAGATGCAGGAACAGGCCTGTGCTGGAGGGCCCCTTGCCTTCCCTTTACCAGAAACATGTAATATTGAGCTTGTAGTGCCAATTGTATAGCTCCATATCCGGCCCATCAGCGCGCAGTCTGGCTATATATTGACAGGACTGCAAAGGGTGAGCTTTACCAACACTCTTGCGCATCTCAATAAGCAATGGCAACCCATAGGGTAGCTCACGTGGATTGTGCCTATAGTTGCCTACATCAGTTTCATCCAACCACCTGCCTTGACGAGTGTGTGCCTGATTTAGGAGCGGTCGCCGTACACACCTGCGCGTGCTACCGCCATCTGAAACAGCCACACAGTGGTCGAGCGCCATACCCTCCAGCCCGCCTATTCACCCACTCCCCCACCCGCCCCACTCGCATGGGCTCAGCCACCCGCCACCCGACCCACCCACCATTAGCATCCAAGGTGTGAGCAACAAGGCCAATCGCCTTGCCTATTGACTGGCAACGCTTTTCTTGCTTGCTAATGATTGGGCAACCCCCCTTGCTGCATGCTGCCCCCCATTCCTCGCTCGTTTACCATCCTATTGTTTTCTCCTCAGGCACCTGCATTTCCACCGAGCTTGACCACCATAGCTGCATGTCATCCACACTCCCCTTCCTCACCCTCTACCCACTCTCTCACCCCCTTGCACCACCCTCAATCTTAAAACGCAAACCCTACACCTTCCATTCTAACCCCTAAGGCCTTTCCCCCTTGCAGCACCCCCATGGGCACCTGCCTGTCCACCGTTGCTGACAGCTCCTCACCCAAAAGCAGCGCAGCAAAGAAGGCACAGGCACTGGCACAGGCCAAGGGGGGAACCATGACAGAGGAACAAGGGGAGAACGGGGAGGCGGCCAGCCCACGGGGGGGACTGGATGTCGAGGTAAACTCCCTGCCCCTTTCCCACCTGTGGTGACTGATGGCTTTCTCCGCGAAGCTTGCGCTTTGAAAGGGCAGACCAACTGAGCAAAACCCTAAGGCTTGGAAATGGTGGCAATTGCATGTGCACAAACTGTTAGTAAATGACGGCCCAATACACACACACACACATATAATATAATGCACAAGCATGCATGCATCCCAGCCACACAAAGTCAGAGGCCCATGCCTCACCACGTGCAGTCAACCATGCCACGCGTGCAATTCACCCCCATACCATAATAGCTCACCCCTCTCCTTCCCTGCCCACAGCCCCTGCGCCCCCCCCTAGAGGACCCCTCCTCGCCCTCCTCCCCCACCTCGCCCCCAACCCCCGCCGGCGACACCGCCCTGTTCAGCGGCAGCGGCCGCCCCCGCCAGGCCAAGCGCGCCGCCATTGCGGCTGAGCAGCCCGCAGCTGGCCAGGCGGAGGTTGAGGTGCCGCAGGTGCCAAAGTCGCAGGAGACATCGGCGCTCATTGGTGAGTAGGCGGGGTGGGAGGATGCTGGGGGTGGGGGCGCCCATACGCATGGCAATTGCTGTCACCTGCTTTGGTTGCGCCATGCACTGTACGGCATGACGGCATGACCATTGACAGGACAGACATGGCACAGTAGGGCACTGGCCAGCATTGGGAAGCTGTGCAGTGCAAATGCCATGCCCTACAACTCACTGTTGCTTTGCTTTGCTGGCCCGTATACTGACTCCCACTACACCTGACTGCCAGATCTGCCGCCATTCCCCAAACCTGTCCCTCTCTGCAGCCCACCGTCTCACTGGGTTGCATACCCTCCTCCCACTGTGCAGAGAAGGCCATTGAGGGCAACCTGTTGTTTGATATGCTCAACACGTCAGCCAAGCGCACAATCATAGGCAGCATGACGCAGCTCAAGGTGTGGTGGAAGGATATATGTGCGGGAGGGGAGGGGGTGCATAAAGTGGCAGGCTGCATCTGACCCACAACTCAGTGGGTCGACCCATTTCCAAATGCATAAATGGACAAATTTGTTTCTGGTCACAATTGGGTCGCTTAAGCCCTACACACTCATCCACTGTCCCATTTCTTGTTACTCCACGATCCCATGCTATAAGCCCGATGCACATCGGGTCATAATAATTTATGCACACGTGCTGGTCCCTCACCTCACCCTACCCCACCCCACCCCTTTCAGGTGAGCGCAGGCACCGACATCATCCGCCAGGGCGACCAGGACGCAACCAAGTTCTACGTGCTGGAGGAGGGGACATGCGATGTGTATGTGACGGGAGGGGACGGGGTCACGCGCAGGGTGCACACGTACAAGGCGGGGAGGTGAGGAGGCATGCTTTGTTCAATACAAATTTGTTCAAAAGAAAATTGTTCAACAGAGTTTTGAACAAGTTTAAATTTTTATATGGCTCCAATTAGTAAGTAATCTGGCGCATCGAAGAAAGCACTGTAGTGCTTCTTGACGTTTTCACATACGGCAGACGCCTCTTGACCCATGCATGACCTGCAGGTCCCATCTTTTATGTGCAATGGTGTCCAGAGGCTTTTGTATTCCTTCTTAAATATATAAGTAAATAAATGCAGCAACATATATCCCGCCATCACACACTCTCACTCCCACACCATCACCCTTAATCTTCCCCCCTTGCAGCGGCTTTGGGGAGCTTGCCCTGCTGTACTCCGCCCCGCGCGCCGCCAGCGTGAAGGCTGCGTTTGCCTGCCAGCTGTGGGTCATGGAGCGCAGCGTGTACAACCACGTCAAGCACGCCTACATGGAGACGCTGGCCAGGGGGAAGATGGAGCTGCTGAACGGGGTGGACATGCTGAGGGTGCTGTCGGAGGTGGGTGGGGGATGTGATGGGGGATGGGAGTGGGAGGTGGGATGTGGCAAGGGGTGGACGTGCGGAGGGTGCTGTCGTAGGTGGGGGCCCGCCGGTGGTGGGGAAGGGGGGATGTAAGGGTGGTGCTGTGGATGGGGTGGGATGGGTTGAGGCATGCCGAGGTGGTGTTTGAGGTGAGCGCAGATTTGCAAAAAATCTGGATGTTGCAATTTCGAGTGTCATGCAAGTGATTTTATAATTTTATGATTCCACGGTTTTACATCCATGGGATCATAAAATGATTTCATAATTTTGCGAATTCCTGTCGTCATGACTGCGTACAGTATACACTTCACTCTGTCAGTGAGTCATTTAAAAGTCTCTCAAATTGAAACATCCTCTTCCTTCCCTGCTCTCAGGAGCACAAGCAGCAGCTTGCCGACCTGCTGGAGCCCGTTGAGTACCAGGCGGGTGACCTCATATACAGCGCAGGGGAGGTGGGCGACCGCTTCTTCCTTGTGAAGGAGGGAATCGTGGTGCTGAAGAAAGGGGAGGAGGTGGTGGACAGGGTGGTGGACGGCGGGTACTTTGGGGAGCGGTCGCTGGTGGAGGATGAAGTCAGGTGGGTGGGGAAGGTGGGGGTTGGGGGGGCAGGCAGGTCATAGTGCTGCACTTGCCATGTGGCGTCCTATGGGGCCCGCAGATAAACCACACAGGTTGCGGTGCGAGCTGTGGTCGGGCAAGGGGTGGCGGGATGCGCATGGTGCACATGTCAAGGATGGGGCAGCAGCCATGGTGCACATGCCTGGGCAAGGAGCGCACTTGCAGGGGTTGCAGATTTAGGGGTGTGGGCGGGTGCGCATGGAAGGAGCGCAGTGCACACGCAGTGGTTCACCATCCCTCCCTCACAATCCGCAACCCCCTTCCACCTGCACCCCCAGGCTGACCGACACCCTTGCCGACACCCACGTGCTTGCCTACACCCTCAACCGGCGCGCATTCAACGAGCTGCTGGGGCCCATTGAGGACGTGTGGCGCTTTGAGGTGCTGCGCCGCGTGCCCATACTGTTTGCGCTCAGCCAGCCGCAGCTGTTCCAGCTGGCGAGGTGCATGTCGGCAAAGACGTTCACGGTGCGTTAGGGTTTAGGGTTTACCAGTTCAGGGTTTAGGAAGCAGCTGTTCCAGCTGGCGAGGTGCATGTCGGCAAAGACGTTCACGGTACGGTTAGGGTTTAGGGTGCAGGGTGCAGGGTGCAGCTGTTCCAGCTGGCGAGGTGCATGTCGGCAAAGGCATTCACGGTGCGTGCAGGGTTTAGGGTTTAGGATCTTGGGTGCAGCTGTTCCAGCTGGCGAGGTGCATGTCGGCAAAGGCATTCACGGTGCGTGGGAGGGTGGAGGATGAGGGGGCGTAAGTGCGGTGCCCATGGGTATATGTGAGTGAGGTGTTTGCTCTGCGCAACCCACCGCAATTGCTTTGAAGCATCCTGAAATATCTCAGAAATGATATGATTTATGCGGCAGTCATCCATGTTGTATGGCAAAGACCCCACATCTGAAGAGGTTTGCATGGCCTGATCTATCTCCCTTCCTTAAACCTACTCCCTTCCTCAAACCCAGCCCCCTCCTGCAGGCCGGCGCGTGGGTGTTCCGCAAGGGCGACCCCGGTGACGAGTTTTACGTTATTGAGGAGGGGGAGTTCCTCATCACAGACGAGGCGGGCGCGGAGCTGGCGCGCATAGGCAAGGGTGTAGGGTTTAGGGTTTTATTACTTGATCAACGGCGCGGAGCTGGCGCGCATAGGCAAGGGTGTAGGGTTTAGGGTTATACTAGTTGATCAACGGCGCGGAGCTGTTGCACATAGGCAAGGGGTCTGTTATTCAATCATGAGGCTGCTGGTTTTCCTGCATGCCTCTCTGGGACTGAGAGTCACTCCCCTTTCCAGTTGCCCACATAGTTCCAAGCTTTGCCTGCAGGTTAATTTATTATGAACTTAATATAGAAGTTACATACAGAGGCTGCTACCGAGTCTGCAAACCTGTCAATACTTGTATAGTAGAGAATAAATAATATATCCTATTATTCTTTCATTTGCAAATCAGTGCACATGGCAAATCAATGCGAATGGGCCATGATTTCATATACTGCTCTGATAGTATTTCATCATTGCCAAAACTGTTTTTATTGGTGTAGGCAAGGGCTCCTGCTTTGGCGAGCTTGCCCTGCTCCGCCAGGAGGTGCGCGCAGCTAGTGTGCAGGCGCTGTCAGCCGTGCGCGTGCTCAAGATGCACCGCCAGGACTTCACACGCCTGCTGGGAACCCTGCACGAGATACGCAACATGTGGAGGTTCGAGGCGCTGCGCAAGGTGGGGCCTGGGACGGGTTAAAATGGATCGGGTGGGAGGTTCCTTTCAGCAATATAGACAACAGAATATGGAAGTTGGGGTGTTGGGAACAGAGCAAGCCAAGGAATGCATGCATGTACATTGCAAGCTTGTGGCGAGGGGTTTGCACTGCTGGCAGTTGAGCTGCATTGCCATCACCCAATCTGGGCCCTTCCGGAGGGACCTCATGTCATCTCATACCTCTGATATCATCTTATCTGTGTGGTACAATCATCAAATCAACAATCATCTCTCGTGTCATTTCTGAGATACGTACTGCCTCACCCCTTGCCCCCAGGTCCCCCTGTTCCAGTCCCTGACCCCCGCCCAGCGCGCCCAGCTGTGCACCCTGCTGCGCCCAAAGTCATTTGCACCGGGTACCGATATCATCCGCCAGGGGGAGACTGGGTCCACCTTCTATATCATTGAGGCAGGGGTGTGCGCGGTGGTGGCTGCAGGTGGGGAGGGAGGGGTGGAGGGATTGTGGAGTGTGCGTCACTCACACCTGCGCATGGATTGCATACATAACGTTGCACAGTCCATCCGCCAGCTACATCCATCCCATGCACACCGCTCACACTACTAGGGTGCTATCTAGTGCCGCACCATGCCGCACAAGTGGTACACACCGGCGGTCAGGCATGCGTTTTGCCTGCATGCCTCCACGCTCCATCTACCCCTCCAAAAAGCCATTCTTGCAACCTTGGTGCACCCCCTCTCCAGACGGCAAGGAGGTAGCCAAGCTGGGCCCCTCCCTCTACTTTGGCGAGCTTGCCCTGCTGCGCAACGAGCCCCGCGCAGCCACCATCCGCGCCCTCACCACCACCTCGCTGCTGGCGCTGGAGAAGGAGGCGTTTGAGGCACTGCTGGGGCCACTGCAGCAGCTGCTGGAGAGGCAGGCGGCCAGCTACGCGGCGCTGGGCAAGGCGCCGGACAAGCAGGTGGGGGACGGGTTGGGGAAGGAGGGGTGGGGGCACACTGTAAATGGGTTTGCCAGGGCTGAGGGTTTGCATTTTGCTGCGGATATTTTGCAGCAAAGGCTTGGACCTTGGATGGCTGTAAAGCCATCCAGTACTGAATGTTTGTGATTGCAGCAGCAAAGTGGGTCTTCAGGCAGCAGATGTGTGGGCGTTGTGTGAGCTAGTGCTTTCAAGCGTTAAAACCCTAGCGTAGGGTTTCTCCCAAATGTTGGCAAGTCTCCCCGCCCAGCACCTCCACGCACACACCTCTGCACATGCACCCTGCATTGACCACACAAACAAAGCTGCTACCACACACCCCCGTCTCCATCTCCATCCACAATTCCATTACCCCCGCTTCCCAGGTCCTGTCCCTGAAGGACCTCCAGGAGATTGCCACCCTGGGCAGCGGGGCTTTTGGGCGGGTCACACTGGTGCGGCATGGGGGCAGGCAGTACGCACTCAAGGCGCTGGCAAAGGCGCACATTGTGGCCATGGGACTGCAGGTGGGGAACAGTGACCTTGACAAGTGTGCCAGCCAACATGCATCGTTAGCATGACCTTGCAATGTGAGTTACTGTTTCCATGTCTTCCATGTGTGGTACCATGTCTTCATTACCACGGCCCCTTTTCAAAATGGGACCCCAGTACTGCCCTTGCCCCCACCACCTCACATACACCCCAAGAGCACGTAAAGCGCAACTGTGATGGCTGTGTGCTCCTCCCCTCACCTAAACCCTAAACCCTAGCCGCTAATTCCTCACCACCACCCTGCCCCCCAGGAGCACGTGACGCGCGTGCGCAGAATGACCGCTGTGTGCTCCCCCCCTCCCTTAAACCCTACATCCTAACCCCCTTCCCCTGCCACCTCAGGAGCACGTGAAGCGTGAGCGCAGCGTGATGGCTGAGTGCTCTTCTCCATTTATTGTATCGCTCAAGTCCTCCTTCCAGGACAGCAGCCACCTGTACCTGGTCATGGAGACGGTCATGGGGGGGGAGTTCTTCAACTACCTGCAGGTGGGGGGAAACAGGCGTATGGAGGCGCATTAGATACGAGTGTCCAAGCTGGAGTTGTATCTTCTTCGTTTAGGGCTGGATCAAAGTTTTCTCAGTTGTTGCTCATGAGGCTGCAGCTGTTTCCCTTGTAATTGCAAGCCATTTTGAAGGTACGGGTCACTCTAGAATGGCCTAATTGCATTATTGAAGGATAATCATATGCAGACGTCTCCCCATCTTCCATCCCCTCTTTGTCCCCCATGCACCCCCGCACATTCACAATTACCTCCCCTGTTCCCCAGACCCGCGACACCCCCCTCCCCGAGGACGCCGCCCGCTTCTACACGGGGTGCGCCATAGCAGGCATTGAGTACCTGCAGTCACGCAACATTGTGTGGCGGGACCTCAAGCCGGAGAACCTGCTGCTCACCACACAGGTTAGCCTATGCCTGTGAACTTGAGGAATATGTCATCTGTGTTTAAATACTTTTGAAGTTGGTTTAAGAATTGCCTATTTTGGGTCTTGTAGACCAATCTATCGGTCCAGAACATTTTCTTGTAATATACTGTCAATCGTTCTGCTATTCCTATATGTTAGTCTTCAAGCCTTACGTCTTGCCACACTTACCAATCCCTTGCTTGACAACACAGGGCTACCTGAAGCTTGCTGATTTTGGTTTTGCCAAGCGCCTTGTTGGCGCTGACCGCACCTACACGCTGTGCGGCACACCGGAATACCTGGCGCCGGAGCTGGTCACGCAGCAGGGGCACACGAAGGCGGTGGACTGGTGCGTGGGCGACGGGGGCAAGGGGGGTATAAAGGGTTGGAAATGTATTATGATGATGAATACAATATGGGATGCGCTAGTTATGCTAATGTGGCACCATACTGGTGCCAAACTGCAGCTGATTAACACTACCAGCTGGTTATTACTGGTATGACTTCCATGAAAAGTTGGTACGGTACCTGCTAGAGGCACCTGGCACCAGGCGGTGACCGGCCTGGCGTGCAGTATTATAACCACCATTCACAGCACATGCACTGGCGCAAACATTCATATCTGTGTCGCAGGTGGGCCGTTGGCGTGCTCCTATACGAGATGGTTGTTGGCTACCCCCCCTTCTATGCAGAGGACAGGGTGACCATGTTCAAGGCAATCTGCGACGCAAAGTTTGGATTCCCTGCACACGTGTCAAAGGTGGGTATAGGGCGCATGCAGCAGGGGGTGGGTGTGGGGATCCATCCATTCTTGTCAAGGTTGCGCGCCTGAGCCAAATGCGGGCCTCGGGCCAAGGCCCTTAGCCACATGCCCATCATGCACATCATGCCCTTAGCCACCATGCCCATCATGCACATCATGCCCTTAGCCACCATGCCCTTAGCCACATGCCCATCATGGCCCATCATGCACATGTGCACGCAGCATTGGTCATGCAACAGCATGTACGGCCACAGCCTAAATGCCACAGCCTAATGCCCCAATGATGCAACATGATGATCATTACTGCACCATGGATCATCATGAATGCAATTGCGTTAACGTTTTGCCGTCAAAAATAAATTCTTTTGGGCGCAGCATGCTGCATACATTTGCGCGCATCTCCACACAAGCCATATCACACAGCCTTTGGCAGTACCCTACCATAATCTCATTGCAGTGTGCACATTCACAACATGAGCAGCACTGCATGGTCGCCATGGTCCATCAACATCGGCTGCACAGTAAGTCCCTTCACTAACTAGACAACAAAAGCATTGTCTGTGCAATTAGGTCTCTGAGGAGGCTCCCCAAACATTTCAATATAGCACCTCGATAGAAAACCCACACCCACAGGACTGCCGCGACCTGGTGCGCAAGCTGCTCACAAAGAACCCTGCGCGGCGCCTGGGCATGCTCAAGGGGGGCGCGTCAGACCTCAAGGCGCATCCCTGGTTCAAGGGGTTCGACTGGGCTGGCCTAGAGGCCCAGACCCTCAAGGCACCCTACACCCCCAAGGTCACGCACCCAGAGGATACGCGCAATTTTGATGCCGCTGACGCCATGCCGCAGGCCGCCACGCGCGCGGTGCGCTACGTGTCCACTGGGATCTTCAAGGACTTCTAGTCTGGTCTAGGAGCCTCGTGGTTTAAATGATCACAGTGTGACGACATGCATTTGACAGTGTCACATCTGTTGCAGCAAGCATTGATGATTAAAGATACCTGTTTGCAAATCTATTTAACCTGGTCCAGCCTGGGGACCATGCAGGGTGGTCTGGAATCCATTTCACCTGATGCCAGCCGATGCATATTTTATAGTATGAGTATTCAATGACTGTTCACAAGATATTGGCAATGACCTGATCAGCAGTGTACGTTCCCGGTGACTTTAGCGTTTTATTGATTATCGGATGCTGCATCGCGCCACATTGTTTCACTTAACTGGCGCCGTCACGGTGCCAGTAACTGCCAGCCGCTGCTAGTAAGGCATTGCCGGCATCATTGACCGATGATTTATTATCGCAAGAGTTTTATCCTCTAAGAGTTTTACACTGAGAGTCTCTAGGGCTAATTATACTTGAAGTTTAATGTTTTTGGATTCAAAATAAATGGAATTTACATACCAACAAATTGTATGATGCACTGAGTGGGACTTCGACCAACGTTGCAAGTTGCACGCTGAACGCTGTTTACTATTATTACTAAATCATCAAAAATAAATATAATAAATAGTATATGATTTAGTCATCAGGTCCTGATGACTATCAATTCCTAGCAAATCATATTTCTGGAAATTCATTCAATGTCATCCAATCAATGAGTCATCAGGTCATTGACGACATGATGTCGACATTATAATTGACTTGGAGTGAATCAGATTAATCAGAGTAATTACATAATATGTAATTATCCGCATTATCTGCATTGCATCAGTCGAACGAGTAACTGAATACTGTCACACAGACGGTCTCAGAGTCTGACTCAGTGGCATTGCCACCGTTGACCCTTTGTGTTCTCAATTTGGTCCATTGAAGGGCACAATCATTGAAGGGCTCAATCAACAGTGGTTAACCCAACGGGGTTGCTGCTGCTGGGCCAGGACTCACTGGGTGCTGGCGCATCTGATGCAGTTTGTGATACAGGGCCCTCATGAACACAGTGTGAGTCCGTGGCACATGGCCCCCTCCCTTCCACAAATGCCCCGATTCAAATCTGAGTCACTGTGCTGGCTGATCAGATCGCCAATCAATGTCATTGACATGCCATGGTACGGTATATACTGTAACAGCTGGACCAACGCGTTTCCCAACCCCTTCCCCTCCCCTCCCCTCTCACTTGAACGACCTGCGCAGCTTGTCCGCCTCCTCCATCTGCCCCACCCGGGTCATCACCGCAGCCAGCCGCCGCGCAGTGCGGGTGGTGGTGGGGGTGGCTGGGCCCCGCTGCCCCTCCAGCGCACCCGCCATTGCGCGCGTGAACTCCAGCAGGGGGGCTGCGCCACGTGGGGAACCTGCAAGGGGGGTGGAGTGCATGTTGGTGGCTGTGCCATTTTGGGCAGTGGCGTGCAAGCTTTGCAAAAACCTATGGAGTGTCTGCTATACCATGGCCTGTGGGTGGGTGCTGCTACAGGCAGGGTAGGAGCCAACACACTTTGCACATGTGTCTGTGCTACCCTTCCGGTTGCACCCCACCCATAGGCTATTGACCCACATGCCACGCACAACCCAGAGCCCCACATGGCCATGCACACAGCACACTTCCATCCTGGTCCCACTACCCGCCACGTGACGCAGGCCACGAGATAACTCTACCAATCCACCGGGACCAGACACCCACCTTTCAAGCACCTCTCTTGAACAGGACCAGGCACCCACCCACCCCGCCATGGCTGTTCTCCTGAAATGCACAAAACTGACCCACCCAGCCATCCATTCCCTACCCACCCCCGCCACCCACGATGACCCACCTTCCTTGAACCAGGCCTCGGGTAGAGCTGCCGCCACACGCTCGGCACGGTCCACCGCACGCGCCACGTCACCCGCCGTCGCCCGCAGGTAGGGCATGGCGTTCAGCTGGAGCAGGCGGTCTAGGGACAGCGCCTGGGAAAGGGGGCGATACATCGCGGTCAGGTGGGGCCCATGCACTGGTTCAACTGCCACAGCAGCTTTTAAAGGGCGTTATCAAACTTCAACACATGCGTTTCTGAGACCTAAAACCCATCTGGCTAGTATCCTGGAAGTCCACTTTGAACTTTGCCCACTCCTGACAATCCTGACCCGTGATGTTTAAGCCCAACAATGCGGTGTAAGACCCCCACCCACCTGCAGCGTGGCGCGAGGCAGCGACCCCTCAAACTCCGCCACCCCCGCCATCAGCCGCAGCGCGCGACCGAATCGCCGCGCCATGACCGCCCCCGCCCGCCTGGATGCAGCCACAGCCGCCGGTGGCCATGCGGGCAGGGTGGCGGCTGCGCATGCTGATGACAGTCGGGACTCGGTGACGCGCACAACCTCCTGCAGGGGGGCAGGGGGATCAGGTTTGACACGACTTGAGCAAGAAAGCAGGGGAGGATCAAGGCATTGAGATTGGTAGAATATGGATTAAATGAACAGACATGCTGCAAACAAAATGAACTCTGCGAATATTTCCTAATTATTTGTCCAGACAAATATTAGAACACAAATGAAAGTGTCAGAGAAACGAGATTCATGACCGATAACACAAATCCCCAGCCCCTCACCACGAGCGCCTCATCCCCCGGCTCCATATACACGCTGATGTCCTCAACCATGCCCGCAGCAGCCCTTGACTGGCGCCTGCTCAGCGGGTTCCACACACCCTCCAGCCAGGCCAGCACAAGGGGGGTAACCAGCTTGCGCACCAGCTGGGGGAGGAGGGAGAGGTCTGGGTCCGAGGGGTCGGGGGCGGTGCCGGGCTCGATGCCATAGTCGAACAGCAGGCGGTGCCAGGAGTGGGTCTCAAAGCTGGGGGTGGCCTGGAGGGGGTGCGGAAAAGGGGAGGTAAGGTGGGTGGCGGGGTGGGGCAAGGTAATAAGATAACAGTAGGACCTATTTTGTTACCCTTGGGTGGGGTCATCAGGCAAATGCCACAAACCCAAAGAATAAATAAAAAACCCTGTACGCGCATTGCACCAGGCACAAGGCCAAATCCACCTTGCAAATTGGGCCGTATTTGGGGCTTATTTTTCCTGCCCTACCCATCTAAAAAATTGGATCGTCTTTGACCAGCTTCAGGCGCACAATGGGTTAAAGTCTAGGGTTTCTGCCACCCCACTCACCTGGAATATTGGATCGTATTTAAGTAGCTCCAGGCGCACAAAGGGCGCAAATATGGCGGGCGCCGACAGCGACATGTATGCGTCCCGGTACATGGCGGGGTGGTCTCGCTTGCAGGCCTCCAGCCGCAATTTGACCGCGGCCAGGCTGCCGTACTCCTCGGAGGCGTCGGCAAACACCACGCCGGCAGTCTGCGGGGAGGGAGTGGGGGTGAGGAGGTGAAGTGGGTGGGTGGGTGTGGTAGGCAGCGCGTGTGTGGGTGGTATGTGAGGGTGGTGCAGCAATGTGGGCGCCTTATGGGTGCATTGGAATGGAATGGAATGCCATGGCTGTCATGTGGGCTATGTGTGACAGGCGTGGCATGGTATGGCATGGCATAGCATGCCATGCCATGCCATGCCACGCCATGCACTGCACTGCACAACGTTAAGCATGCCGTAATGTGATCTAAGTGCTGCAAGTGCAGTGGACACATGGAGACAGCAGCACAAGAACCGAGCCCTTATAATAGCCAACCAATCCCATGTGGGCCAAGGCCGGCACACAGCCACCCCGCCTCCCCTCACCTCTAAAACCTCCCCCCTGCGCGTGTTGTAGTGGCTGACCTCCCCTTCGCTCTCGCTGGTGGTGGCCTCCCCCCACCGCGCATCAGCACCACCACCATCACCCTCGCCACCCACAGCCGCCAGCTTGGCAGCGCGCTTGGCGGCGCTGCAAGGGGGAAAACACACATCAAATCCAGCGTGAGCGATCACCTAGCCCCCTCCAGCCCGGCGCCCCTTGACTGATACACATTCAGCGCCCACCTCACTCAAGAACGCGCAGCAATGGCCAACTCAAACAACCTTGGCAAAATCTCGCACTGCAGGAGAAGCACCCCCCACACCCTGAAACCCTTGTCTAGGGTGCTGCCTCCACACTGTGCATTTGCCTCCAGGAGCTACTGCAGGTTGGCGTCCCGCCAATTTCATTCACCCTCACTAGCAAGAACCCCACTAACTGTACTAGAGGCGACATACACCCCACTTGAAAACCCTAACCTAAAGTTACTCACCGCGCTTTTGCCTCCTGGCGCTTCTGCAGGTTGGCGTCCCGACCAAACTCGTCCAGCTCGACCGGCAAATCCCCAGCCGCACCCCCACGCGCCTCAACGGCAGCGCTGGCGGCGTCAGCGGCTGCTGCTGCTGCCCCCGCGCTGCCTCCCCGGGACAGCGTGTGCAGGGCTGCGGTGATGCCTGCCTCGGCGGGTGGGAACTCCTCCTGGTCCTCAGCCCTGGGGGGTGGGCGTGTGGTAGGGTTATGGGCAGGGTTTTCTTTGGCGTACTTGTCATTGGCAGACAGTACATATTCCTTTTCAAGCAAATGTGCCTGCGTGTGCCCCTCTGTATGGTACCAAAAAAAAAGTAGGATCCATGACGGTGTCATCCTGAACTGCCTGGAGTACTTCACTGAGTTTGCATGTGATGACAACACGCATGCATTGCTGTCCTGTGCGCTGTACTAAGGCATTGGGCAGGTGTTGCAGCCCCTCAGGGTCTGCCTAGGGTTGTGTGTGGTATGCCCTCACCGCTGCTTGTCCTGCTGTGCGTGCGCCCTGCCCTCCGCCAGGCCCTGCATGTGCTCCTCAAGCTCCTCAACAATGGGGGACTTGGCCTGGAGAGGATGGGGCAGGGGGAGGTCAGCCTCGGTGAAAACAATTATATTGTGTGGAGGGGAGGTGATGGGGGAGCAGCAGGAGGGCCCACCGTACATACGATTCATCCACTCGCACTGTGGACTGCAGATGCATGCAATCCAACCCCTATCCATTTCGCCAACCCAGTAGGATTTCCCCGCGCCTCCCTCCCCACCTCCCACCCTTTCCCCAACCCCTACCTGCACGCGCACGTGTCTGCCACCATTATACCTACCAGTGAAGACAAAGACTACCTCCTAATACCATCAATCAAATGCATCACATGATTATGGCAGAATGATGTGATGACCGCGTTTACCATGTGTTTATCACCTCATCTGAACCGCCTTCCTACCAACCCCCACCTGCAGCATGTCGCACATGTCCGCCACCCAGGCCTTGAGCTCCTGCGCGTAGGTGTACCGCGCACCCGCACCAGCCACCTCCCCCTCTAGCGCAGCCAGGGAGGCGAGGGCACCCTCCAGGCCTGCGCCGCTGCGGGTGAGGTTGCCGGTGAGCTGGCGGTGGGTGGCCTGCAGGAGGGGGGGGGGTGGGGGTGGGAAACAGGGTTGGCAGGTGGGATGTCGACAAGGGGGGTGGGCATGACGAAGATGAGGTATGGGGATCTGAATGTGGCGGGGAGGATGGCACCTTACACAAACCCTGAGCCAACCCAAGGCACCAGGTCGCACGTGGCTGCCTGCTGGAAGGAGATACATCCAACACCACCACTGGGTCCAAACCCAGTTGCAAGACAGTTTCTGGGTGATGTGCTTGCCCATCTGCCTCTCAAAGCCCAAACCCTAGGCCCAAACCCTATGGTACGCACCTGCAGCCGCTGCACCCCCGCCTGCAGCGCCCGTATGACCTCCTCCCCTGCAGCATGGATGGCCTCGGCCTCCTGAGTGGAACCAAGCGCGGCGCGGGGGCCGCGGGCGGGTGCCGAGGGGCCCTCCTCTCCCGCCGCCGCCCTAATCTTGTGCACCCCTTTGCGAATCTGCTCCTGTGCCCAGCTGTCATCCTCGTCCTCCTGGCCAGGCTGTGAAAGGGGGAGGGGGGAAGTGGAGTTAGCGTTTGAATAAGTGGGGTGAAAATCAAATAAAGTGGAAAAAGATAACAGAGATTAACAAAAGATAAAAGATCATAGAGAGATCATATTATATCACCCACCTGCCGCTCCCCCGCCGCCTGCACCGCCCGTGCCCGCTCCTCCCACACCCCCTTCTGCCTGCCCTCCCCAAACACCATGCGCAGCCCCTCGCCATCCTCCCCCTCGCCCTCAGACCCCGACGCCTCCCCTACAATCTCATCCAGCCGCTTGTGATCCCCTGGCCCCAACCCCGACAAGGGTATGTAGTCTGGCGCCATGTGGGCGGAGCGCAGCCGCTCGCGCCGCGCCTTGGCCTTCCTGCGAGTGGAGGTGGAGGGTGGGGTGGGTGGGTGCCTATGAGGGTGCCTGTGGGGGTGCATGTGGGCGCTATTGTCCCGTGGCCCACTGTATGAAGGCTGCATGAGGGGCCCCCTCAAAGCTTTACCCTTCCCCCAACAGATTTGTGCCTCGATTGAACCAGGTGAGTAGGTGGCATGCGGGCAATGACTCAGAGCCGCTCTGCTCAAGGTTGCACCCTTGCAAGATAGCCCCCATGTGTGCAGAGCCACAACACCCTCCCAACAAGCCTGGCGCACCCCCACCCCCCCCACCCCCCGCACCTCCGCACCCCCCCCTACCTGATCATCTCGGCATCAGGGATGACGAACCCATCCCCGTCCTCCCCTGCCCCCCCCTGGTCCCCCCCCTCCACCACCACAGGCGCATCCTCACCCTCCTCCATGACGCTGGGCCCCACCCGCGCACCACCGCCGTCACGGGCTGCGGCTGCAGCTGCGGCTGGTGGTGGAGTCAGGGCTGGGGCAGCCTGGGGCGTCACCTGCGTGGTCAGCGCGCATGTGAGCCATGCACACACCCACATGCAATGCACATTTCCCATGCCAGCAGTGCACTTGAATTCAACCCCGCTGTGCACTTATAATAAGCCCAGCTGTGCACTTGGAACAGCCCAGCTGTGCACTTGAACACCAAACCCACCGTGTTAACAGTGGCACGCCATGGTGGAGCAGGTGGTGTACCACCCTAGACAGACCCTAAACCCTCACCAGTGCGCTGGCGCTGACTTGGAACCTGTCGTCGTCCACCTTGCCCGCTGCCTTGAAGCTGCCAGCAAGCTTGAAGACAGGCGGGGGCGCGGGTGCGGGTGGCGGCTTGGCGGTGGGGGCGCGCAGGGCGTTGCGCTGGAGGTCGCGCAGGCGGTCCGCGGTGTACTCCCCTGGAGGCGGGGAGGGGAGGGATGGGTGCACCAATTTGAGTTGGATGGTGGGTGCCATGCAGTACACGTGGTATAAACAATGCCAGGACAGAGTTGAATGGGGCATGGGTGTGCAAGGCTGAAGCTACCCTGGCCTTATTGAACATTACGATGCCAGAGTGCCCTTTGATGATGAGGGATGGAGAATAGGGCGTCACTACTGGTGGTGTGACCAGCACCAGTACAGCTGTGGTGGGCAACAGAAGTGCAAGGCATGGCGTGGTGCCGGCGTGCTGTGGCGCGGTCACGCAGTGGGTATGGCGCACAGCCCCGCACGCATGCATATGGCTGACAAAGAGGCTGGCCACAAGTGCAGAAGCAGGCTGGCAAATTGGAACTGAGAGCGTGCCAACTCCACTAAAACTGTTGTGTGCATCCCAGTGGCATAGGGTGAGGCAGCAGTTGCTGTGGGTCACGGGTGGGTGTCTGCTTGTGCGCTCTAGCGGGTGGGTTCACCCAGCACTAAGGTGGCATGAGGGACACCAATCAACACGTGTTACTGTGTGGCTTGGAGTGGCAGCACGCAGACGCATCGCATGACTTGCGTGCCTAGCGCCATGCATCAGCTGCAATGCTTGCATCAACTTGCGCATGGGATCCACACCGTGCCGTAACCACCTACCCAGCCATTCAATATATGCAAGTACTTTGTCTTCATATGGAACGCTAACCACTGTACCCCCGTCTACGCGCGGCAACCCACCTGGCCCCGACACCTGTGTATGGCTGCCTGCCGGGCCATCAGCAGCAATCTGGGGCACGGGAGCGCGTAGGTTTTTGCTCTTGTTGCCCTTCTTAGGCAGGCCAGCCACCGGCCCTTCGTCATCCGCGTCGAAGCTCAGCAGTGCTGGTTTCTTGTCTTTCTTCTTGTCCGCCTTAGCGGCAATCTGCGAAGGCGGTCGCCCCAGCTGGGGCCCCTCCTCCTCGCCCTCGCCATCTTCTTGTGGCAAAGCTGACGCCGAGGGCTTCCGCCTGAACTGGCGCTGCTTCATCGCGCCGCAGGGTTGAGTGGCTAGTGTATGCGGTGCGGTGCATATGCATGCATATTGGACAAGCTCATGGCACCCGCTTTTAAAGTGTTATCAGGACAATAATGATGCAATCCGATTGGATACCTTGGTAGGCACATACAACACGAGATCAGTGTATGGCCAAACTTGTGTTGTTCGCCTCGAAAACATTCTTTTCAGCCAAGGTCTTGGTGATATTAGACACCCCTTGTAAAGGTGGTGTCGGCGGGGTTTCCTTTGTGACCGTCGGCCGTATATGCGGCTCAGCCTCCGACCGTCACTGACACATCCTCCACACCAGGACGAACGCGCTCCACCTGGTTTGAAAGGCAACGGCCAACTTGTTGCAGACCATACAGTGCATTTCTGCGCATGTTTTGTAGCAGTGCTCAGGGCCCAGGGAGAGTTTGTGGTATCGGTGGGCACCAAGCCCGCACTTTGCATGCACCTCCCTACTCGGGAACCCTACCCACAGCTCGAACCCTGCGCATAGCCTGCGCCCTGCCGCCATTCAAGCTTCAAACCACAGCAGTGTGCGCCTCTCACCCGCACGCAAAGGTAACGCAGAAGTTTGGGGCTGGGTGCATGCCAAGAGGGCCGGGGGATTAGCAGGGTCCAATGCAGGCGATCGAGCAAAGTGATCCGAGGGGAATGGAAGCGTGCTGGCATGGCAATCGTCGCCGCTCTGCACCTTTTACAGCACGCATGAGGCTATCAAGTGGTGCGGCGGCTTGATTGCGGGCGCCCGTTGCACGCCGTATCACCTGCCGCCCTGGTTTACTCATCGCGTGTATTTCCGACCGCATATGGCATGTGGCAGAGCGGGCGTTTGTGGTCGATAGCCTGTATATTCAACCAAACCTATTTGATATAGGCACGCTACAACGTCGCAGTATATGTTTTATATGCTGCGAGGCTCGATGCACCTGTTTGGCACGCATCAGAGGGTGTTTTGTGTGACACGGCCAGCTGTACAATGGTTCCAGGGCGTTCTGACTGGCAGCTAGGCAACTCGATACGACGCACCTATCATGTCTGACTAAGTTACTTTGCATAACATGGGTAGTGCCTACACCGAGTGGTGGGCATGGCTAGGGATCGAACCCCTGCCCCACCATTCATACCTGGTATCCATAGGCCTAGCCCCACTGCCAGTGCTGTGGTGCCCCAGATAGGCCTACCTGTCTTGTTGTTTAATTCCTCTGTGTACAACCCCTCTCCTGCTTGTCCCACCACCTACCGCACCCTGCCACATCACACCCACCTGCCCCTGGATACCCCCCCACCACCCACCCACACCACCCACACACCCTACCTACACACGCACCGCGTTACACATCACACAGCCTCCAGCCCCCACACTTCACTCTGGGCATGGCTCCCTCCTATGCTGCCCCAAAGTGCTGTGCTACCCCTTGAGCCATGACTCCTATCCTCGCCTATTCCTGCTGTTTCACTTCTATTGGCTAGCAGTGCCTGCCCAGCGCAAGAACCCCCTCCTCCATCCATACCCTCCAAAACCTGCATTTCCACCATCCCACCTGTGAACGTATCCTCACTTGTTTACGCAGGGTTGGTGACCCAGCCGCAGCCGCAGCACACCTGCCATGCCCTCCCCCACCACAACCCCCCTGGTGGTGTAGCAGGTGGGAAACCACACCGCGCCACCCGCCGCGCCACCCAACACAGGCACCAGCAGCGTGCACTGACCAGGATCGCGCTGCTGCACACCTGGCAGGCGAACCTGGACCCTTAGGGTTTCTCCTAGGGTTTCTACCCAAGGGTGTTCGCCATGGGCCGCCCCCTGGTGCTTGCCCTGGCCTGCTGCCTGCTGCTGTGCGGCCTGCAAGGGCTGAGGGGAGCAAGGTGAGGGAATTTAAAATAATTTATGCATATAGTTGTATAATGTTTTTGCTGCGCTTGCATGACCATGTGGCAGCCCTCCCATTCCCTTCCGGCTGTTTACGCATGTGGCTAAGTTGTGGGCACTGGGCACCCCACATATGTTTACTTATTTGAGATCCATCACCCCATGTCCACACTGGGCAGTCTCATCTTATCCACTCCTGCTGACTGTTCACACGTGTGACCACTTTGCCGTAAGTGAATCAACTGGGGTCCGCCACCCTAAACATGCAACCCCATGCGCCACTCTTATTTCCACACTGACACACATCTCCCGCCCTTGCCTTGCAGCGCCACTGATCTCACATTCGATGAGCAGTTTGCGGTACAACAGGCGGAGTTGAAATCCCCATCCACCACCATCAAACCCACACCCAAGCGGCCGCCACCCGCCAAGGCAGCAGCTTCACCCAAGGCAGCTGCAAAGCCACCTCCGGCCAAGAAAGCGCCCTTGAAATTCCCACCCCCCAAGGCACTGCCAAAGAAATCCCCACCACCCAAGGTGGTACCCAATAAATCACCTCCTCCAAAGGTGGTCCCCAAGAAATCCCCGCCTCCAAAGGTGGTCCCCAAGAAATCCCCACCACCCAAAGTGGTAGTGGTGAAGAAATCCCCACCACCTTACAAGGTAGTGGTGGTGAAAAAACTCAGCCCACCACCTGCAAAGAAGTCACCACCACCGGTCAAGAAGTCACCACCACCGGTCAAGAAGTCACCACCACCGGTCAGGAAATCACCACCACCGGTGAAAAAGTCGCCGCTTCCAGTGAAGAGGTCACCCCCTCCCAAAGTGGTCATCATCAAGAAATCCCCACCGCCGCCCAAGGTCATCCCCAAACCCGTCCCCAAGCGGTCCCCGCCCCCAAAAGTGGTCCCCAAGCCCCTTCCCAAGCCCCTGCCCCCCAAGGTTGTGCCTGTTGTGTCCAAGCACCCCCCACCCAAGCTCGCCCCCGTGGTGGTGCCCAAGCGCCCCCCACCCGTCACGCCGGTGGTCATCCAAAAGGTACATCACAATATTAACCATAAGCATAATCACCAGCAGTCCAGTGCTCGTATCCAAGGTGCATGATGACGATCATCGTGAAGGCTAGTGTTAATCCCCCAAGGTACATACGCATTATCAACATCATGAGTAAGCCAGTGCTTATATCCAAGGTGCATGATGACAAATATGGACATGATTATTGTCAAATTCTTGGTCATCCATTAGGTACAAAAGCATGAGCATAAACATGATCACAATTGTAATGAGGCCAGTTGGCATGCCCAACGTACATAGTCTCGCTTTTGGTTGCATGCTACGTGATCCCATGTGATTACAGCTGGTTGCATGGGCCACTGCATGCGCCAATGGTGCCTTGCAATCAGGATGCACGCACCATGTGATCTGTAGCATGTGCGATGGATGCATGTGAGGAGTACATGCATGCTGTGGCTTGCATACGTCGCTAGCGGTACGCAGTCCAAATTATAATACCTCGCTTCCTTGGCCCTGCAGTCCCCCATCAAGGTCCCCACATCCCTTCTGTCCCCACCAGTGGTCAAGGTGGTGCCCCCACCCAGGTGAGGATAACAAACAATGGAAAACTTGCAGAGGACATTCACGCCACGATGGTACCTGGTTTTTATTTTCAAAGTGAGCCCAAAAACACCGCATCACATTGCATGGTTCCACAAAGCCCCCCCTTCCCTTTCCATGTTCTCACTCGCTCTTTGCCCCCCCAGGGCCATGCCCCCCACCCCCCCCTGGGTTGAGTCCCGCGACATCCCCTTCTGGCAGCTGTGGCACAACGCGTACAAGGCAAACACAGCGGCAACGCTGAAAGCGGGCAAGGTGCGGCAAAAAACCTAGGTTAGGGTCAGTAGGGTGGCCATGAGCTAGGTCGATACTGGGGTGAAAATACTATGCTTCGGCAGGGCTGGTGTGAAAACGTATGGCAAGACTCAGAGATGGTGCGAGACCTTTGGCTATTGGCGGCTGGGTTGAAACCCTAGGCTAGGGTTGGAGGGGAGCCTGTTCTGGCAGCCCACCCTGCAGTAGACGGCAAGCAGTGACAGTGTCCTAGGGTGTGCCTAGATGTCGGTGGGGTAGAGCTAGCCTGGTCCATTGCACCCGTCAGCTGGCTCCACCATTCCCCCTCCTCTGAGAGGAGTCCTCTCTGCTCCTTGCCATCCCCATGCGTCATTCCCATCCCCTTGGGGATTCACCTGGCCCCCACCCTCACCCCACCCAACTCCACCCCTTCCCCTCCTGACCTCCCTCCTGACCTCCCCTTTCCTCCTGTAGACCATCCCCCTTCTGTTCATGGGCGACTCCATCACCCAGTCCCTGCGTGCCGACTGGCAGTCCGGCCTTGAGTGGCAGCTGCTGCAGCCCACGCTGTTCAAGCAGTGCGTGGTGGACTACATACCGGGAACACAGAACTATGCGCTGGCAGGTGGGAGGGGTCTGAAGTCCTGCCATGTTGCAAAGTTTCCTACAACTGCATGCATGACTTCGAGTGTAGCTTCTCTTTTACTTGCATGTCCGCAGCGAGACGAATTAGGACCAATGCCGTTAGTAGATAAGTCACACGCATCGGTCCTAATGTATTAATAAATATTTCAGTCCAACCGCCATGCATGCAGTACCCAGCGGTGTACATCGATTGTGGCTGGGCAATGTGTTTGCACTCACCCCACCAAGTGGGCCATACAGGCCCACCAAGACACCGCACTAACCCTGACCCTCACCCTAACCACAACCCTAACCCTAACCCTTATCCTAACCCTGATACAACCCCATCCCCAGGCGACAGCACCACGCACATTGAGTACCGGCTGCTTGACGGGGAGCTTGAACCTGGCATGGGGCTCAAGGCTGCGGTGCTGCTTGCGGGCACAAACGACATACGCATGGCGGCATGGGTGAGTAGTTGGGTGTGGGTAGGGGTGTGGTGGGGACATGCATGGTGGTGCAGGTGGGGAGGAGGTGGGGGGTAATGGTGCTGGTGGGTATTTGTGACGTATGCATGGCAGTGAGAGGAATGTGTGGCGCAAGCTAGGGGTGTGACTGAATATCTGGGGAGATGGGGAGGGGGAAGGGATGCTTGCATGAGATTGGTGGGCCGGAGTGCACCTGCATCGCTCCATTTCCTCCTCAAATGCTCATCCCATGCGCTGTGTTCATTTTCAAACAGGTGTTTGCAAATGGGGAGTCCCTTCCGGGCCCTATGGAAGTGATCACAAATTGCACAAAATGATCAGAAATGATCACAAATTGCACAAAATGATCAGAAATGATCACACATGTCGCAGCCATTCTCTTCCAGGTACAGCACCTCTGACTGCTCCTCCCCCTCACACTATCCCTTTCCCCCCTGCAGCGCAACATCGGCAACGCCCCCCTGATCGCTGCGCAGCACCTGCAGACCATTGCTGCTGACGTGGCGGCCATCACCGGCGCCAAGGTGTTTGTGATAGGGGTGCTGCCACGGGCGTTCAAGGAGACAGGGCCAAGCCTGAAGGACTCACCGTAAGTATAAATACAAGAATGAATGACCGAATGAGCAAGCATACAGATATACCTGTGTAATGGTGATCTGGCTGTACTACTGGAATGCATGTGAGTGACAAATAGTGAAATACAGTGCAGCATATTTTTAACATTCCCTCTGAACATATTGTTTCATGTGCTATGCCAGACACCGTTGATAACCATACGCTGCCCAACAGGTACACCAATGAGATTGCTGCGCTGAACGGCGTGCTGGCTGGCGGGTCCGGCTACACCTACGTGGACTGCTCAAAGGACCTGACCATCAAGGGGCCGGTGCGTGGCACATCCTGTTTAAAACTGGGTTTTCTTATTTGCTGGGTTAGCAGGTTTGTACTGGATCAAGGTTCCTTCTTGGAATGGCGCCCTTGCGTGGCTGGGCAGAGGATTTGGCCAGGAGTTGCCGCTGGGTGGCAAACCACAAATAAAACCACCCTAAACATTAAGCAAAATAAACCCTGCGCAACAATCAAAATAGCCTTGCAACGCATGCATTCCACCCTGGCTCCTCACCCACTCCTCCTGATCCGCTACCGGACCAAACACATGCACCCCTCTCACCATCAGTCACGCATCCATCCACTCACAAACCACATCCCCCCCACCACAGGACGGCAACATGTACCTGCGCTCCTCCTACTACGCAGACGACTTCACGCACCTGCGCACACCCGGCTGGGGCGCGCTGTTTGGATGCCTGGCCCCCCACCTGGCCACCGTATTCCCGCAGCTGCCACTCACATGCCCACCTGCTCTCAAGGAGATGGAGGCGGCGGCGGGGAGGAACGTGTTCTGGACGGTGCGCGGGGAACGGAAAACCCTGAAACCCTAAACCCTGAGCCATAAACTGTAGAGGAGATGGGGATGGGGGATCTGTTCTGTATGGTGGCTGGGGGAATGGAAAAGTACAAGGATTTGGGACATCCAGGAAGGGGGTGAATTAAATTGAGGTTGCAATAGTCAAGGATATGGGGAGGAATGTGTTTTATGATGGTGCAGACGGGGAATGAAACTGTTTTTTTTATTTCTTGAATGCGGTTTTGGACGGTGCGGGGTCACGATGAGGCGGGCCTGGTAGGGCTAGTGCTATGGTGCACAAGGTGGGTGTCTTGGTGTGTGGCTACATATGCTGGCTCTTATACAGAACTGGTTCATGAAAGGGGGTGGCAGGGTGAATTGTAGTGGGTGGGGTGTGCGCGCCCTCGGCTGCTACCCGGAGACAATGCGCAAACCCGCTGCTTGCCCCTAACTAAGCTACCCCACTCTGCCCCCTGCTCCACAGGCCTCGCCACCACCAAATCCCGCCCCGCCACCCCCCACCCCTTCTCCACCCCCGCGCAAGCTGAACGTGCGCTA